>CAIGRT010064075.1:0-15239 GCA_903798405.1 Fraxinus platypoda | reverse complement strand
TGTGTCCATATGCTCTTCCTAAATTTGATTTTGATGACAGCCTCCAGGGGCATTTAAGATTTGACAGTTTGGTTGAAAACGAAGTTTTTCTTGGCATTGCAAGTCAGGAAGACAATCATTGGATTGAGGATTTTTCTAGGGGAAGTAGTGGAATTGAGTTCCGCTCCAGTGCAGCAGATTCTTGTTCCTTGCCAAGGCGTAACAATGTTTGGTCTGAGGCAACATCATCTGAATCTGTTGAAATGTTATTGAAGGCGGTTGGCCAGGAAGAGATGGTCCCAGGTGAACCTATAGTAGAAGAAACAGACCCAATTGATCAATTTTGTGGCATGATGGAACCAATGGAAACTAACATGACGCAGGATGTCAAAATTGATGTTGTCAAGGATCCCCATCAGATATTAATGACAGGTGAACCTCACAGAAATGTCTCTGTGTTGAATCAGAGTGTAGGGGTCCAAGGTGTACATATGGAATGTATGTTACCAGCTGAAGAGATAAAAGATACCGCTGATGGTAGTTTAGATGTTATTAGTGAGAACACTAGTTTAGTTGAGACTAGAGAAAATTTGCGAAATGATACAAAGTGGATTAATGATGGTCAAGGGGAACCCAATACTTCTAGGGACAAAATACAAGAAATTATATCTGTTACCGGGATGCAAAATGATAATACAGAGAGCTCTTTGCTGGAAGTTACTAGGAGTGTCGGGGAGTCGAATGATTTGGACAAGGCTCCTGATATTGAGACTGTAAGTTTGAGTGGTTTAGAAAAAGATATTTGTAAGAGAGTTGAGGAAGATAAGAAAGAGTTGAATACAGATTATGAAATTTCTGGTGGAAGTGATGTTGAAACTGTTAACTCAAAGTTGGGTTCTGCTTTTGGGGTCTCATCAAAGATGGAATCTATAGAAAAGCATGCAGTTGAAACCAGCATAAATAAATTTGGGGATCCATCCAGTGTTCCAGAGAAGGGAGGCTCTTTGTTGCTGACTTCAGAACGGTGCAAGGGAGATATAGTTCAACCTGGGGATGGTAGCAAATGTGCAGCTGTGGCCCTCTCAGTAGTCACAGAGATTGAACGGCAGATATCTGGTGAAAATAAGTTAAACGAGGTGTCACCTGTTTCGATTCAAGCAGAGAGCCATATTGAGCATGCCATAGAAGGCAGAAATGCTGCTTCCCTTGAAATCTGCTCCAATTCTGAGCTGAAGGATGGTTCTGCTATTCAACTGCCAGAGGGACAGAGGAGTTCTATTGATAAAGAAGATATTCAACATGGAAGTAACAACCTGCCGGAGGGTTCACCTACCACTTATGAGGCATCCATGTTATATGAGGTACAAGGCAATTCTTGTGAACAGGATAATGCTGCAAAAGATCTTGGTAATCTGACAGTTACATCCTTTGCTGGTGGATGTGTTGGGGGAAATTCAATAATTGAGGATATGAAAGATGCCAGTGATGTTATTGGGATACGTGCAGAGAACTTAAACGATGATGATCACGATGGCTCATCTCTTTTGTCTGGATCCATGCAAATCTATTGTGAAACCAATCCCTCTATGCAGACAGATTCTCTCAAATGTAATCAGGATCTTTCTGCAGGTCAGAAAGGAGATGAGAAGTCGGATTTGAATGATATGGATTGTGATGACAATGAGAAAGTGGTAGGATCCAGTGTTCCCGGTGACGGAGTTAAGGAAAATGTTGACTCAGAATCCAAAACCCCCGTTGGGGAATTTTCAGGTATGTGTATACATATGTCATGCGTGTTCCTTCCTTCCCAAACCCCCCATCTTTCTAATTTTTGATACCATTCCCTTTTGAATATTTAGCCCCCGTTTGGTAAAGATTATAATCAGATTTTTAGCATATTTTCATAAAAGTTGATGGAATGTGTGGTTGAAAAGTTGTGGGTCTTATAAAATGCGTAGTTAAAATTAATTGTTGATTTTGACTTAGATTTTAATCTATTTTTAGCGGTACCAAATAGGGGCTTAGTCTACTAAATCTTCATCGTTACCTAAACCCGTTGATTCTTTGCATTACCTCGCAGTACTGAACACCCAGGTGGAAGATACAAACTTGGGATCAAAGGTTGGGGATTGCAATGAAGAGCTCAAGTCACCATTAAATGATGTGGTGTTGGTGCACGAAGATGAGAATGAAGAAACTGAACTGGAAGTCCTTGAAGAACCAAGGACATCAATCTTGGGACGGTCCTCAGAAATGGAAGATGAGCTAGCCACTGTTTCTGAACCTCAGAAGCCCGGATGTAAGACAAACGATCAATCTATTTCTGTGATGCAGACTGCTGATGCTGCAACTCATGACAAGGCCAGTCAAGAGTTATCTGAAAATTTGGAAGCACGTCCTGTCTGTGATATAATTGTTCAAGAAGGTGACGGCGCTGAATTGGCACCTGTTGAAAATTTGATGGACAAAAAGATTGAAAGAAACCATGGAGCAACTTCTTTGAAAGATTCAGGTGAATTAATACTTGCCTTGCGGATATTGTGGCTCAGCTAGAAATGAAAACACGTGGTTTGTGGATATACATCCCTTGTTTCGCACCTCTATCTCGTTGTGTTCCGTCTCTTCCATTGACCCACGATAAAGAAAAGATAAAATCTATTTTCTTTTTAACTAATTGTCGCTTATTTTCATTGCTAATGAATATATACTCCTTTCTCCTGATTTATTTTTGTAGTTATGACAAGTTGTTTGTCCTTATTTCTATGTTATTCAATGTATTTCTAAGGATGGTCTATTTCAATAGTGGGGTTTCTAGTCAGAACCTCATCTTAATCGTGTGGTGTAGCTGTTCAGCAGTGCCAGATGCCTCGTTGAATATGCAACACTGGGGTCATCTCTTCTACCCTCTGAACTACTGAACCATTACTGCTAGAAGCCTTACCTAGTAATCCCTAACCTTGATTGTGCTGGCTTTTACTAAATTAGCACCCAATATGGTGATGAAATGATTCAATATTGTGAATCTTTTACGTTTTCATGCCTCATGATTTTATGACTTGGAACCGCTGTAACCAACTGTCAAGAGATAGCTGTTCAGATTTGAAACTTGATCTTCACTGCATGTTGACGTGACACTGATTCTTGGTGACTTGAACTAGACGTGAGGATTTTTAATTTTGAAGTAACTAATGACTGGCTCAGCAGAGATAGATTAATTGTTGACGAAGGACTAGTTTAATTCAAAAGAAAATGGCATCATGTATTGGCTTTCAAATTTGCTGCATATATTTGGATTATGTTTTGTGGTTACGAAATATTTTTTATATGTTCCTCGAAACTTATTTCTTTGTTGTCAAATAATGTCATCTGTTAAATGGGTTTTGCTACACATCAGGGTTTACTCCCTGGTGTACATAATTCCCAAGCATTTCATCATTGGTTGGTAAAAAAAAACTGTGTTTCCACCAGCCAATGATTAAATGCCACTTGGGCATATTATGTACACCAGGGTGTAAACCCTGATGTACATATAGAATAATTCTCTGTTAATTGTAGCATATTAATATCGAGTTCCTTCTTTGCAAGCAAGCATTTCAATTGTTGACTCTTTCTGATATCTCTTGATTTTTTCTGCTGGCATGACTGCAGTTACAGGTGGTTCTGCGGAAATTGATCGATCTAACCAGGTTTCTTCAGGTGGCATTAGTTGCCCAGGGCATGCACAACGTGAAAGCGACAAACAGGAGAGCCTCAAAGAGCCCGTGGCTGAGAATGTTCACCAATCTGGAGGCGAAACACCCACTCATCCTGGATCAAAAGATGTCTCCAAGGAAGATGGGACCTTTACTTTTGATGTTGGACCACTGGCATGTCAATCTAAGGGAGATCCTGGCGTGAGTTCACAATCATTTCCCACTATTCAAGCACTCAAAATATCTCCGGTATTACTTCTTTTGGTTATGGCTTGAGAATTTCTTGATATTGCATAACTTTGTTTTGCTCTCATTGCTGAGTTTTTTCTAATTACCTGTCCAAATATCTATTGTAGTATGTGGAGGGATCTGCTTCTACGTCTAGTAACCGTCAAGTAGATGCTAAGGTAATGCCTGAAATTTTTCAGGGAAGTCCACTAGCACTTGATGGGAGGGCTCCCCCTGAAGGTCTTAAAGGTCACTCTGAACGTAAGGCTAGGCGTGGTGGTGGTAAATCTGTGAAAGAAACTGGAAAAAAGGGAGTGAAGGAAACACCGCCACTGAAACAGAAAGAGAGGGGAGACAAGGCACATTTGTCTTTGAGCCATTCTGTTACCGGTCAACTCATGCAATTTGAAACTGGAAATGTTGAACGCAGCACCACAAAGCCAAGTGGGATCGTCTCTGTTCCTACCTCCTACCTGCCAGATCTGAACACTTCTGCTCCTTCGTCTGCACTCTTTCACCAGCCTTTTACGGATTTACAGCAAGTGCAGCTGCGAGCGCAGATATTTGTTTATGGATCCCTTATGTGAGTTTCGGTTTTATATTTTCATTTCTAATGTTTTGGTTGGGTGCTCATGCAAGTTTCCTTTTGTGGTACCATTATATATAGATTCATATGATCTTATCATCTGAACTCTAATCTTTCTAGTGCAAAGACACCGACTAATGCATTAATCTGTAAACATGGAAGATTGATATGGGAGATTGTAATTGCCATTGAATCTATATTGTTGTATATGTTTGCTTTCATTGATCTTCACTTATCCTGTCTTTCATTCTTTGCTTTGGTTTTATTAAGTTTTTAATGGTATTCTTTCCAGACAAGGAGCAGCACCTGATGAGGCTTGTATGGTGTCAGCCTTTGGTATGTCTGGTTCATTTATCTTTGCTTCTTTTTGTCTCCTATCTTAATACATGAACCCTGGACAAGATAATATCTTTACTTTATCTTATAATGACAGATGGAGGGAGAAGCATCTGGGAGCCTTCATGGCGTGCTTGTGTAGAAAGGATTCATAATCAAAAATCACAGGGAAATATTTCTGAAACACCTGTACAATCAAGTTCAGGTACCTCATACCGAGTCTTGTTTAGTAACAAGTATGTTTTACCATTGGCTAATGCGTATCAGAATTGAGTATTTCAGGTGCTAAAGCTTCAGATCAAGCCAGCAAACAGTGTCCGCCTCAAAGTAAAGTTATTACTTCAACAGCAGCTCGAGCCAGTGGCAAGACTTCCCTTTTACCAACAGCTAATCCCATGATCCCTCCTTCGTCACCCCTGTGGAACATATCTACACCATCTTGTGATGGTCTGTTATCAAGCAATGTGGGCAGATCTGCTATTTTTGATTATCAGGCTGTTTCCCCTTTGCATCCTTATCAGACTCCACCCATTCGGAACCTTGTTTCACCTACCACCTCGTGGCTTTCACAAACTCCCTTTCCTGGACCGTGGGTTGCTTCTTCACAAAGTTCTGCCTTCGATATCGGTACTCAATATTCTTCATTTCCTGTCACGGAACCAGTAAAATTAACCCCAGTTAAAGAATTATGTATGCCTATTTCTTCGAGTTCAAAGCACCCATCTCCCATTTCGGTTTCTCATTCTGGGGTATCTAGTGCCTTAGCAGTGCCCTTTTCCCTGGTTGACATGAAAAAGGCTTCAGTATCACCTGGCTTGAATTCTACTGATACAAAGGCTCGAAAGAGGAAGAAGACTTCTGGTGCTGAGGATCTTGTACAGAGTTCTGCCCCAGCTACTCAGAGGGATCTTGTTTCTGCACCTGTATTAAATAGTCATTTGTCAAAGAAGGCTCCTGTAGTGGAAGATCTTAACCCATTCTCTCTGCTTGCCCGAAGTCGGGCAGAATCAGTGTCTGCTCCTAAAGTCAGTAGTCATTATTCTACATCTGTTACCGTGACAACCCCTTCTACTTTCATGCTGAAAAGCAATTCCGATAAATCTTTTGTTGCTGCATCTCTCTCAACTTATAGTGATAACCCAAGTAGGGGGGAGATAAATATGGAGAAGAGGGGGATAAATCTGGAGGACCTTAATAAGGTTGAGGAGGCAAAGCTCCAAGCGGAGGTGGCTGCTGATCATGCAGCCACTGCCATGAGTCATTGCCAAGGTGTTTGGAGTCAGTTGGATAAGCTGAAGAATGCTGGCTTGACGTCAGATGCTGAGGCTAAGTTAGCTTCTGCTGCTGTTACCATAGCCGCTGCTGCTTCTGTTGCAAAGGCTGCAGCTGCAGCTGCTCAGATTGCTTCAAAAGCTGCAGTGCAAGCAAAACAAATGGCGGATGACGCAGTGACCAATTATGGAACTGCGAGTGATACCAGAAACAATGTTGTTTCTCTTCCCACGTTTGTGAACAATCTGGGGAATGCAACTCCTGCATCTATTTTGAAGGGTGGGGATGGAAATGGTGGTTCCAGTTCAATCATATTTGCAGCTAGGGAAGCTGCAAGGAAAAGGGTTGAGGTCGCTTCAGCTGCCTCGAGGCATGCAGAAAATTTAAATTCTATTGTCAATGCTGCAGAATTGGCCGCAGAAGCAGTATCACAAGCAGGAAAAGTTGTAGCTATGAGTGATCCTTTGCCTTTGATTGAATTAGCAGAAGCTGGTCCAGATGGTTATTGGAAGGTCTTGCATGCACCTTCTTTGCAGGTTTCAGAACCAAATGACACTAATAGAAATGAATCTGAGAATAATATGGTCAACCAACGTGAGGTACCAGATAAGGAGACAGTGGTTCAAAGAGCATTAACCAGAAATATAAAAGATGATCAAATCATAGCAGATAATAGTTTGATTGCCTCTGTCAAGTACAGTGAGCATAATTCAAAAGCTCAAAAGAATCGCCAAGCATCTGACTCTGCTAAAACCGTTGGCTTTGTTTCTGAATCAGATATTGAATCAAGATCTAAGTCTCCCATTCACGATCCAAATGGAAGTACAGGGATCATAAGAGAAGGTTGCCTTGTTGAGGTTCGTAAATTTTACATGCATTCTTGAGTTCTTCATTTTGTATTGTGAATCATTGTCTAGTAGTTATTTTACAATTTTGTGTTCAATTGTATTGTGTATATTGCTATCCTTTTCATTCGAGGTATCAACTGCTTGGCATCATAGGTACTTAAAGATCGTGCTGATTTAAGTAAAGTCTGGTTCTCAGCCAATGTATTGAGTTTGAAGAATGGAGAAGCCTTAGTTCATTACACCAAACTCCAATCTGATGAAGGTAAGTCACCAATTTGTTGTCTGTAGGGGTTTGATGGGAATCAATCAAAATCTAAACTCTGTCAAACGAGCTCTGTAAATAACATATCAAATTATATTTCTTACAGTTTATTTTAAGCAAATTAACTAAAATAATTGTAGAAAATTTCATCTTTAGTTCACAAGGGAAATTTAGGTATATCAGCTTCATTTTAGATGAGGTAAGACTTGAAAAGTTTTCAGGGAGTGAATATGATACTCAAAACTAGTAATAGAGGTGATTATTGTGATTTTTTTAAATGTGAGAGACGCTCTTATATTGTCATGAATCTCAGGTGGGGTGTCTAACATTGTCTCTATAACAGTGTGTTCTCTTTAGTGGTTAGAGGTGCAATGCATGCTAGTCTGAATTCGGCACGCTTGTATATATTTCTTATTCATGAGCTCTTTTGGTGTTTGTTATCTCAAGTTATTCTTGATGTGATCCTATGTTTAGGGTCAGAACAGCTGAAGGAGTGGGTACCTCTGGCAGCAGAAGGTGATAAAGCACCGATAATACGCATTCCACATCCTATGACCTTTGTGCAACTTGAAGGGACAAGGAAGAGAAGCAGAGCAGCTGCCAAGGTTTATGCTTGGTCTGTTGGAGATAGAGTTGATGCATGGGTTCAAGATTGGTAATGAGATGCATCTTCTCTTATTTGATTTATCTTGTTTTCTCATTGATATTTACTGGTTCGGACCTTTTGTCTTCTTTTGGATCTGGTGTTTGTTTAATCATTTTCTTAAATACACCAACAGAGATGAAGTATCTAATTATAAATAAAGTACACTGCGCTATCACTATGGAGGGGATTGAGCGTGACCTCCAGTTGTCACAAACAAGTGAACAACCAATCTTCTCCGAATAGCCCACCCCCACTGGCCAATCGCCGGTTGCCTTTCTCACTGCTCAATTGCCACTGCAACCCCAACCTCACGCCCAACCCATCTCACCCAAATCCCCTCCAGTGCCCAATCGCCGGCTGCCACCAAATGCCCCTCCAATCCCATTTCTAACCCATTACCGTTGACTCCATTTCCATAACCGGCTGTGGTAGAACGCAATATCCAAAATCAAGATGGAGATTCAGACCCAATCGCCCGTGGCCGCCCAACTCCCACCAAAGCCCATACAGCACACATTCCACCAATAATGTCACCACTGCTAGCCACTGTAGCCTCCACCCCAAACAGACCCCAACCATAACCTTCGCCACCTCTTTCATCTGCACATTTTCAAGAAATTGTACTGAATTGGAAATCAAGAATTCCGAGAGTTATGCTCCTGGCTCAGAGTTTACCCAGAAATTGAGAAAATATATTAATCCAATGTCATCTTAGCAAGTCAATAAGAAAGGGCATCTGCATTGATGAAATGCTAGCTGTTGCTGTGAAATCGTTTCCTGGGATTTGGGAGGCTATTGGTTGTTGTAGGTAGTTGGGAGTTTGAGCAGGGGTGGGCAGGGTTGGGGAAGACTGAGTGTTTTTTCTTTTCTTTCATTTTCTTGTTCTTTTTATTTTTTATATTTATTTATGATGTCTATTTTACCCTTAAAAGAAGTTGAGCATGTGCTACTCGCGTGTATTTAAATAGCCATTTGGACGGTTTCCGTCGAAAGAACTTGCGCTGCAACATTACTCGAAGGATAGAGATGGCGGTCTCAGAAAATAAAGGTTCAGGACCCATTTGCACTTTCCGAAATGGTTTCCTGACCCTACTTTTTATCTCTTCATACTTTTGCACCTGCTGTCTGTGTTTGCTAAATACACATATACATCTACATGTTTGTGATGCCACAGCATTAAGCATCTCAAATACAATTCTGTATTTAATGTGTAGCAACATAGAATCTGTTGTTATTTTCAAAATAAATAATGTTTTTTGTTTTTACACTACGTACTTTTGCCTTCTACTGACTACAGATTGAATGATATATGATTTATCTCTTAGTCATGTAAAAGCTTTTCTATGGTCAATACTTCGAAAGATTTTGCAACAAAATGAATGAAGAGTAAGATTTTTAATTATTTGAAATGTCCATAGAACATTCCGTTGAATTCATCTGACTCCACTAGGTCAGCCCTTGTCTTGTCTTTGAAGTATATTTGCCTGGGTCTGTTATAGCATTTAGAATGCTATAAGAATTTCATCTTCAGCTGTCTTTAACTATGGATGGATGCTTCAAGATTTTCCTCATTTATCTTTTGTTTCTTTGGCTTAAAGCTTTATTTCTCTCTTCATGTATCTCATCTGATTTTTAACCTGTCTCAGCTGGCGTGAAGGTGTGATTACAGAGAAAAATGAAAAAGATGAAACCAATTTAAACGTACATTTCCCAGGTACTTCTGATAATAGCTCCCAAAAATTGTTGCCAGCTACTTAATTGGGTGGCTTTGAGAAATAAAAACTTGGTTGTGGTTGTAGCAGAAGGAGATCTCTCTCTTGTCAAAGCATGGAATCTCAGGCCAACTCTAATTTGGAGTGATGGCCAATGGATTGAATGGTCCAGATCGAGAAAGGATGTCTCTTCACAGGTGTTATATTTACTCGTTTATATGTTTAGCATCTCGTTTCATAAAAATGTCCAAGTCACTTAGCTGTACACCCAATTTTCAGGGAGATTCACCTCAGGAGAAAAGGTTAAAGCGAGGAAGCACTTCTATTGAATCAAAGGGGAAGGGGAAGATGCCAAAAGACATTGAGTTTGTGGAACCTGGGACACAAAAAGAATCAAGATTGCTACCATTATCTACTAATGAGAAAGTTTTCAGTATTGGCACTACTAGGGACAATAGTAAGCCAGATGCTACGAGAACTATGAGGTCTGGTTTGCAGAAAGATGGATCAACAGTTATATTTGGCGTCCCTAAACCTGGAAAGAAGAGGAAGTTCATGGATGTTAGTAAGCATTATGTTTCGGATAAGAGCACCAAGACTAACGTGCCCAGCGATTCCGTGAAACTAGCTGATTATTTAATGCCTCAAGGATCAGGATCCCGTGGGTGGAAAAATAGTTCTAAAATTGATTTGAAGGAGAAACAAACAGCTGAGTCTAAATCCAAAGCTCTCAATTCTGGAAAACCGCCCATTCCAAGTAGAATGTTCTCTCGTAAGGATGACCCGACCCACTTAAAAGATGAGAATGAATCAGGTGAGAAAAATCTGACTGCATTTGGATCTTTTTCTAATGTTAAGAGGCAGCTGAACGACCTGTTTTATTTTCTTCTCAAGCTTCCTCCCAAGAGACTCATAAGAGAGCACCAGCAGCAAGCACCAAGTCTGACCGATCCAACAAAGGAAAACTCGTTCCTGCTGGTAGGAAGTCAGCAAATAATGATGCTAATGATGACTCTGTTCCTGAAGCAGGTGAACCCCGCAGATCAAATCGCCGAATTCAACCAACATCGAGGGTGAGTCTTTATGTTAAACTTGTTCTTTTTGAATGAACTTTTGTTACTCTTTTTGGGTCCTTGCTTAGAATAGATGGAAAGGCTGTTGCTCTTAGAATCTTATTTTATATTGAATCAAGAAACCTTTCCTTTTCTACTGTTTGATTACAAACGTGAAAAGATACCGGCTGGATTGCAATATGCCAAGGGAAAATCTTTTCTCGACCACCGCCCACTCACAACCCAAAATCTTATACAAAAGTTACAAACTCCAAAAAACTGTGCAAAAATATTGTACAATATCAGAATATGTTGAAGACGGGTGCTGTATCATGAGATGAAATTTGCAATTATCATATAGTTGTTTTGAGCACGCCTCACCACTAGTTCTTTTCTGATCTCAGCTTTTGGAAGGGCTGCAAAGCTCACTGGTTATCTCAAAGGTTCCGGCTTCTTCCCAAGACAAGATTCACAGAAACTACAGCAAGGGCACATCTAGAAGGTAAGACCAACAACTTCCTTGAGCTCAAATTACTTAGCCCCTGTTTGGTAAAAATTAAAATCCAGATTTTAATCCAAGTCAAAGTCAACCATTAATTTTAACCACACATTTTATGGGACTCACAACTTTTCAACCACACATCTCATCAACTTTTATTAAAATCTACTAAAAATCTGATTTTAATCCCGACCAAACAAGGGCTTAATGTTATGCGTAGGATCATGAAGCTGACAGCTGGTGTTATCTCGACAGGGAATAATGAATCATGGATGACATAATGCTGTCAAAATGATCTCTTTGTGGCCGTTGGATAGACCAAATGTCTACTGCACATGTTTTCTGTTTATTTGTTATTTTAGAGGTTGAATCTGGGAATGGAAATTCTCGCTTATTTGTGTGTTCCTGCTGTAAAACCTAGGTACTAGATGTTTATACTGATTTAGTTGCTTACAGAATCAGAACTACATTGTGTTTTAGTTTCACTTTGGATAGGCTGTATATGAAATTTCAATTTTAATTTTGCGGGAAGCATTGCGGGACAGTATTAATTGGAAATGCTTAGATTTTACAGTTTCATTTCATAATTGTTTGTGTTGATTATGTTTTGTATTGTGTGCTTTGAGCATGCTTAAAGAATTCTCTCTAATACAAGTCATTTTTATGTTGATCAAAGTTAGAAATAGTTTACTTATTGTCACTGTGCTGTGAGAGTTAAAATAAGTACATATAAGAAAAATATAACATATTGGTTAATTAATTTGCAAGTGTGCTGATTGTGACAAGTAACAAGGTGGAATTTTTGAGTTTGAACATCGTTTCCACATGTATCAATATTTACTATTAATTTCTATTCTAATCTATGGTAACTTGTTAACGAACCAATAATTTTTTATTATAATTAATTTATGCTAATTGATCTAATTGATTTAATTTTAGGAATTCAATCAATGATTATATAGTCAATAATAATCTCCCGATTTTTTATATTATCTGTCATTTATTGTACAAATTAGATGAATATATCTCATTTTGATTTCAATATCCTGAAATCAAATAATTGGTGATCAAACAATTGAATGTAATTAAAACAAAATAAGCAATTAACACATAATTAAGATTGTAATAAATCAATTGAATTGAATAAACATTAAACCTAAAATACATTGTTTATACTAACAACTATTTATTTACAAATTATAATTGTTAAATTAAATAACAAAAAAATGAAAAACATTATCGGAGTCATTATAATAAAGGAAGAAATGAATCTAAGCAATTGTTTTTCGGACCCAATTCCCAACAATGAAATTTCAAACTCTTGGATGATTGTAAATCTCTTGGCCAATGGTGTCTTTCAACCTTCAAATTTCAAATTGAGATATAAATACGAGGATCCAATGTATTTGAATGTATAATTTTTTCTCAAAATTGTATCTCTAGCTTCCATTTTTTTCTTGAACGAAAGAATCTTATTTATAGACCTAAATTAGGTCTAAAATAGAGTCTCCAAAGGATTGAGAACCATAATATTAATCAAATTAGGATATCTCAAATTGCTGAAATTTAATATTTCATAGTGCAATCTGATCTCGGTTTCCTCTTTCAAAGATTTGAGTCCTTATATATTGCAATTGAAGTCCTTGAACTTTTAAATGTTTCTCATTCGTCCCCAATATTCTGCATTTCGCGTCACAGAACGAGTAAAGTCAACCCCAGTTAAAGAATTATCCATGCCTATTTCTTCTGTTGCAAAGCATGTTTTTGCTCATTCCGGGGCTTCTAGTGCCTTAGCAGTGCCTTCATCCCTGGTTGACATGAAGAGGCTTCAGTACCATCAAGCCAGAATTCTACTATTGAGTCAAAGCGGAAGGGAAAGATGTCAAAAGACATTGAATTAATGGTACCCGGGACACAAGAAGAATCAAGCTTGCTTCCGTTATCTGCTAATAAGAAAGTTTTAAGTATTGCCCATTGGCACTACCAAGGACGAGAATAAGCCAGTCGAGATGAGAACTGTGAGGTCTTGTTTTCAGAAAGATGTATTGAGAGTTATATTTGGTGTCCCTATACCACGAAGAAGAGGACGTTCATGGATGTTAGTATGCATTATGTTTCAGATAAGAACACCCAGACTAACGCGCCGAGCGATTCCGTGAAATTAGCTAGTTATTTAGTGCCAAATGTGAAGATGGGTTGCTACATTTTGAGGGCCAAATTAAATCTGATCCAGTAAGACTTGAGCCCAATTACTGGATTCATTACTGATCCATTTATTAGATGATTCTGGAATTGAGTAAAAGCTGTTTCATGCTTTATAAATACACGCTTTTCTTGGATGCTTGACACTTGGAATGTTTTACACCGTTAGATGCGTTTTTTGGGCTTGTCTCATATAAAAGGGGCACTTGTGTACCTTTTAGGGTTTCATATTGGTTTTCGGCTCTCTTTTGGTCTTCGTGAATATCCTCACTGCATGTTCATATATTGGTCATCATCTGGATGATTATGAGTTATTTCTTTGTGAGATTGTTATATTGAGAGAGATGTACATCAATACATAGTTCTTTGTGAGTGATTGTTGTAGTGGATTTGAGTAATATCCTCGGGGATGCTCAACGGGGGATTATGCGTTAGAAGTGGTCGCTGAACCTTCAGGGTTTTTGGTCGAAAAATCTTGTGTTTTTTTTTTTGGTATTTTTCTTTACTGTTTTACAAAACAAACTCGAGCAAAACATCGATCTGTTTATCTAGGACCAACAGTGGCATCAGAGTTTTGAAATTTTTTGATTGTTTTAAAAAAGTTTTCAAAACGATTTGACTCTTTGATTCTTGAATGTTTTGTAAAATCTTTAGATCAGTAAAGATCTATAATCGGTTTGGTCAAGAAATCACTCATTTGAATTTTGAAGCTGGTCTCTGGAATTTTTCTTGGATATATTTACAATTCTGCAGTTCTGGTAACAAATATCTAAACAATCTCCTTTCATTCTTTCAAAAATAGTTACTGTCTACTTTTACCAGATTCTTGAAAACCATCTATATTTACCTTTGTCTAGGGATTCCTGAGAGACCCCTAGAATATAATGGAAGTAGGGTTTGGTCTAAGGAAATCCATAAGCGATACATCGCTTATTGTTTCTTTCGTGAAATAATATTTTGTTTGTGTGATATCTGTTATTGATTGAATTTTCTATATTAGATTTATACTCGTATAAACTGCAATATTGTGATTCTTGAAACTATGTGTTGATACCTACATCCTACTTCATATAGTACTATATGAATTTACATGCATATTAACTGTAATTGCATATTTTAAATTCAGATTGTTTATTATTGAGTATAAACATATTTGAGTGCATATATTTGCTGTATAACTTTTGTTCTTTCTTTTATCATAAGTGTTTGATATGTCTATCTAATATGTGTGACATTTTTTTACTCCTTGTTTTTGAATTCTTGAGTACTATTACTATACTTTTGTACACCATGATCACTAAAATTGATGTTCAGATGTGGGATGGCAAATGAGACTTTAGTCTCCGGCGCCAGAAAATAAAAATACTCACGTTACAATTAAAATGTGCTAAAGCCATAGATTAATCTTGGACAAAAAAAAAAACTCCTATTGAAAGGAAAACTGAACAAGATGAATTAGTTTGGAGCACATTATTCCTTCACCTATTTGATTTTGTAATTTGAAAGGTAGAAGATACTGAAACTGCTGTTTAGTTATGTGTTGCCTTAGAAAAACAGTACCTTACTAAGACTAACAAATAAGTGTTTTCTGTGAAAACAATTCTTTAGTCATAAGTTTGATCCTAGTGCTGACTTAGAAGAGAATATGGATAAGTTTAATAAGATCACACAAGATCTTATAAACCGTGGTGAGAAGACCTCAAGTGATTAGAAAGTAGTTGGTCTACTTAATGCTCTTGGTGACAAATATAAGGACATAAAGAATGCTTTAGAATATGGTAAGGATGACATGGCAGTTGATATAAGGGCGCGTTTGATTGGCGAAATTTTCTAGGTAACTAGGAAAATATTTTCCGTTTTCCATCTTTTGCGCTGTTTGATTGCCAAAATTTTCCCCGGAAAATATTTTCCCTCCCCCCCGCCGC
>CAIGRT010064071.1:0-12979 GCA_903798405.1 Fraxinus platypoda | reverse complement strand
TCTTTCGGTTTCATTGATAGCAGAAAATCAGACTCTATAGGGGCGCTAGTGCTTGACTAATAACATCTCTCTCTTCTATTCGAATCCTATTACTTACATCATTGTGTCTCGATCACACTCCACACCTCTTAGTATTGAATGATTGGAGTGTCGGAGTGCTTGTAGTCATCTCTCCCACAATTGAAGATATGACCACGTGCACTAATGCTTTGTCTGACAAATGTGGAGTCGGGATATGTTTACCATGTGTCTTACCGAATTTCTAGGTCAACATATTAAACTCCTGTTTTGTAAGGATTAAAATAAGATTTTTAGTAGATTATGATAAAAGTTGATGAAATGTATAGTTGAAAAGTTATGGACCTTATAAAATATATGATTGAAATTAATTATTGATTTTGCCAATAAGTAAAATTCGAAAGACCATGGCTCGTATCAAAGATTTTATTTCTCAACATAGAAATAACTAATCTCAAGGTCACATTTGGTAAAAAAATAAAATAAGTAATTTTAAATTGACAAGTGAGAATTATTGACTTTTCATATATTAATTGAATCGAAGGAAGCGTGAAGTTGGAACATTATTTCATGGTAGGAAATCTTGTAATTTAATCATGTGGAAAAGTATCATTACCTCGGGGAGGGTTTCCAATGGGTGCCGCACGTTCTAAGTTTGTCCTCAAATGGACAAACTGCCTACCCAAACACCGCACAAGGACATCGTACCTGGGTCCCACTCTGCCACGTGAGTACTACACCCATGTGTCCCTCCACGTCGCACATGCCACAACACGTGGCAGTCAGTAATGAGAAAATAGAAAATTTGAAATTCCGAAATCACCCCCGAGATTTGGGCGAAATTACGAAGTAACCAGCTCTGGGTTAGTTACAAATGACGTTCGAGTTTTCGACGGAGTCAAGAAAAAATAAAGGGCATTATAGCATTTTTCGTAACTGAATCAATTTCCACAAAATGGACACTTCCTTATCATCCCCACCACTCCAACAAACAAACAAACAAATCTCTCTCTCTAATTCACCAACTTTTTTCTCTCTCTACCCTTAAAGCCAAACCAAACCCTTAATAAACCCCACACATTGTGGCCTGCATTTTCCCATTCATGAATGCCATTTTCCTTTCATCCGTTCCTTGAACTTTCCACCACCGTACAAAGACAGATACAGATTCATCATACATATAGGAAGGTCTGCCTAGTGATTAAAGAAAAACCAAGAAATTTTCATAGATATCAATGGCTGTTGAAGCACGGCATCTCACTCCTTTTCCTCCGCAGATTGATTTCAATAGGTAAATAGTAAATACTTTCTGTTCTTGTTTTCTTTCTCGATGGATGTGAAATGGAGACTGGATTTGTTTATGCTTTTTAATGAATGCAGAGAAATGGCAATGAATGGTATTGAAGGGAATGGGAACATGTACAGTGCTCCTTTGGGATACGGCATGGTGGCTCCGTTATCTGGAACTACGAAGGCGACGGAGACTGTGCTTCCGATGTATGGTTCAATGATTAATGATTCGGCACCTGTGAAGACTGTTACAATGAAATCGGACAGTGGTCTCACGTATGCTGCTCCTATTTCTAGAAAGCGTTCAAGAGATGCAATCAATCCTCAGAGTGCAGATTACCGTTGCGGTTCCTTCACTTTTCTTGGGGAAGATATTTCTTTTCAGATTCAACAACAGCAATCAGAAATCGATCGATTTATTGCTCAACACGTAAGATTATATTCCATCTTCTTGCTTTGATTTTTTTTTAAAATTATTATTCATATTCATTAGTTTATCATATTGGTTTTTTTTTTTCTAACAGATGGATAAAGTAAGGGTGGAAATTGAAGAAAGGCGGAAGAGATATTCTCAGAGATTAGCGGCGGCAGTTGAAGAAAACGTAATGAAAAAACTGAAATCCAAGGAGGAAGAAGTTGAGAAGATTGGGAAATTAAATTGGGCTTTAGAAGAGCGAGTGAAGTCTCTCTGCGTGGAGAATCAGATATGGCGAGATTTAGCTCAGACAAATGAAGCCACAGCGAAGGCCTTGAGATGCCATCTCGAACAAGTCCTAACTCAAGTCAAGGACGAAAAACAACAGCGCCACTGTTTCGAAGACGCAGACACGGCGTTGATCGACGACGCACAGTCATGCTGCGGCAGCAACTTCGACGAAATCGATCGACGCGAGTGCTCCTCACGTGAATTTGTCAACAATTCCATTGGTGGTGTGAACAACGCTGTAGTGAATAACAAGAACAGGATGTGCAGGCGTTGTGGAAAAGAGGAATCATGCGTGTTGCTTCTGCCGTGCCGGCATCTCTGTCTCTGCACTGTTTGCGGATCGTCCCTCCATACTTGCCCCATCTGTAACTCCACCAAAAACGCCAGTGTTCACGTTAACCTTACCTCGTGAAATTCAGATACTCTTTTCAGCAATTTCAATAAAAATCACAAAAAAGTTATCAGTAACGTCTCGAATCTTCATCTTTTTTTCATTTAATTCATCTCTGTAATTAATCTTATTAACCTTCAACAAGTTTTTATCAGAAGTACTGATTTTGTGTTAAGTTTTGGCGGGTAAGCAAGTTAGCAGAATAGTTAGGTTAAGCGTGTAGGATTGTGTGAAGTCAACTTTGGGGACGAAAGTAAAAGCGTGAAAAGAAAGGCGTCCTGCGCGTTAATGTCGCGTTTTACTGTTTACTTTATGAAAAGTGAGTTTATCTGCTGTGTTGTCTATAACCGACGGCGGAGGGATAGGCGTTGAGAGTTGTTGAGGTGGTGGTGTCAATGCAGTGGGCCCCATTTTTGTGGAGTGGGGTCAGTGACTCTATCCAAGTCTTTGTCGAAAGAGCACGACATAGTACCAAGAATAGACTGCATATAATAATGGTGTTGTGATGATGTTTTGTTGGCAACATGTTTTACTATTTTCATTATAGGGTGATTCTTATTAGGGTTAGGGAGGGGTAGGCCAATGAAATTATTTGGTGGGGTCCCTATTTGAATTAAAACTGAGTCAAATATTAATATGGGGGTAAAGATCACTCTTGATAATTACATCGTTATCCACGAACATTGACGACTCTTTGCCACAATTGCTTCAACGGTAATTGCTCTCGATATTGAAAATATCCTTAGTTCCATGATTCGTTCCGTAAAACTCGGTAGGATATCGGATAAGCAAAATATAGACAACCACAAACGTAGATTTCTCGTGGTTACTACATCAACCAGTCAATAGTAGAGATGAGTGCTGCGAGTAACACGACAAGTGTGTAACGGAATAGGATAGTGGCGTCTTTATATCTTTTTGGATGTTATGCTTGATTGATAGATCATGTTCGAGTTTGAAAATTCATCACAACTTGTTTGTTTGGTATAGGTTGAAACATAACTTGAAAATTCATCACAACTTATCATCACAAATTGTAGGGTCTTGTTGATTTTTAGGGGGAAAAAAAAAGATTGATTACTTGGGTGGCTAACATAAATCAAATTGGATTAGTCAGTCATTTAAAAATTTGACAGGTGATTTGTCCAACTGACCGGCCACCCAATTTATAAATGTCTCCAAATTCATAATTTTTAATAAATAATTTTATTGTGCAGTGGGCCCCGGTTAATGAGGAGGTGACACAAAAATAATTGAGAAAGAGAAATTAGATCTTTAGTTGAGAGGGCCCCACTATATCAGGACCGTCTGTCGCTTTATGACCGGCATGCATTCCCACTCCAACACGTGAATCTGATTCACCCTTTGCTTTGTATTGTTACTAACGAAGATAATTTTCAAGCATTTAACGTATTCTCTTGGTTTTTTTTATCCCCCTTTTTAACTTTATCAGTTCTCCCGTGCTATTTTGGCGTAGCTGTCCCACTTACGAGCTATTAGTTTAGTGGAGAAAACTCCTTTAAATTACGTACGATGTTATGATCCAAGTTGATGCATGGTTATCAAATTTCAACTCCTCTCTCATTTCATTTCAGTTGTATGTTGAACGTTTATTGAATACGATCCTCAATTCAATAATCTTAACTCACACACAATTTAGTACTACGACCATAAATCCCAAAATAATGTAAATTGCGTTAGCACTTCAAGTAACCAACTGTATAACTCCCCCTATTTTCAAGTTAAATGAGTATAAACACCATCAAATTGGATTATTAACGACATAACACTCGTTCATATCGACTTTCCAAGCTTTAGAGGCTATTAGGGTCCGTTTGATAGATAAATGTGGAAATAAATTCAAATTCCATGTTAGTTGAAAAATAAAAACCTATCAAACCCGTAAGAATTCGTTTTCTATGAAAACAAAGAAAGTACAGTTTAAAGTGGTTATACTTTAGAATTCGGTTTCCATTTTCACGTTGCAATCAAACGGCCAAAATGGAATTCGTTTTCCTTGAATGTGACTTTTCCATGAAATTCTTTACAATTAAACAGGGCGTTAGTGATTTGTATTCCAATTGTGAGAATTTTCAACTCGGATGAATACGGTTCAATTTGAACGGTTTTTAATTATGCATTCCACATTTGTCATCCACTAGATGCTAAACTTGTATATAATAGTGTAATAATGCAATGAAAAATTAAGAAATAAATAAATTATATCACAATGGAACAAATTTTCCATTGGACTTTCAAATATATCCTTTTCAACAAGTTTTATCTTAAATTATTTAAACAAATCCAAATCGATATATATCTTTGTAATCTTATCCTCATTAAAGATTGCATTTTCAACCAATTAACTTAAAAAACTCAATTAGATTTAAGTTTGACTCTCAATATTTATTGCCGTACACGACCTGAATTGGTTGTGGAGATTGCCGTTCATATTGCACACTCGTGACGATGAAAACCACATGATACAACCCATAATGCATATTCGATAGTGACCATATAAGATTTAATAATGTTGGATATTCCGTAGTTGAATTGGTTTGTCAAGTGTATTGGTTTAAGTCGTACATTTTGTATTGCAATTTCCATTTGCATCTGCCGGCTCTAAAATAATTAAAGCATACATACAAGTTCCCAATCAATTTTCGTGACATATAAATTCTGAAACTTTTGTTTTCAACACGCTATTTCGCGTTTGATGAAAACGATCTATTTGAAAATTATTTTCGCACAACACGGAGATGGTGTATTGTCTATTATTATAACATCGAATAGAATCACGATAATAGTGCACAATCATCGTAGTAAACACGCGCTCAGCGTTAAATGGACGGTGACATGGGACCCACTGGCATAATATATTGAAGAGGGCACAAAAGGAAAACCTCAAGTATGTGTATCTAGGCCCATTCCATGCTTGTGTTGTGCCTTTCCTTTTCTTTTAAACTTTTTACGCAAAGGAGACAAAGACATTGAAATGTGTTTCTACCACAATTTGTCCACTTTTGTTGTCAATATTATTCATATGAGGTGAGATGGAGAGGGTGGAAAATAAATAGTTAATTGGAAGCATGTAACATGGATTCAATCAAATGGAATGGAGGACCATGATGGACGCCCCAACTTTCTACCCTATTGAAAGGGGGGGCATCATTTACAAGACCACAATTATCAAGGATTTGATTTTGTTTCTTTCTATGTTCTTTCATAACATTTTACTTTTCAACGAAGACCCCACCAAAAAAATCATTCTTTCGTGTTATGAAAGAGTGGAAGATCCTCGCCCTCTCGAATTTGGATAAAATTATTAATAACTTATAAGGAGAAATAGTAGCGAATTTCACAAAAATGAGTATTAGTTATGAACGTGATGTTAAAATTAATTTTTGATTTTGACTGCACTTTTAAGTTCTTAATAATTTTAACCAAACAGATGCTAGGTTTAATATTCTCCTATATAGGATTTTGGTTCAAGTGTGGGTCCTAGTTTTAATTAAACAATAATGACTATTTAAAAGTCCGATTCTTAATAAATTTCAGATTGACTATATGATTTTTTTTTTCACCTCAGCTAATGTAATGGAAGGTTTATATCTGCTTAATTTTTGATTCACAATTTTATTTGATCAAGCATGCAATATTTTCAACGTCAATGACTAGAGAAAATGGTGAAAAAAAAATTATGAGAAATTTAGAGCTAAAAGAGTTGTGGGGGGTCTTTCTAAATATGGTAAAAAAAGCGTATTTGATAAAAAGCATGTGATGTAGAGTATTTTCATCACTCGCTTAAAAGATATAATTGATGATACAAATGCAATCCACCCTATATCATCTATCGAGCTCACCACTATTTCAAACATGCTTCTGCATTATCCATTCATTTCATGAGAATGCTCCAAATTGACTCCAACACGGGACCTCTATTTTTGATACCAACATGATTTAAGATTATGTCCAAAAGTTATAATTGATAGCACAAATGCAATCCACCATATATCACCCATGATTGAAGAAAAATCTATCCTAAATTCAGTTCTACGAGCGCATTCCATTATAAGCATGTTCTTGCATTGGCATGTTAGGTCAAGATAATTAGAATTCAAATACAAACCCAACCTTGAAATCATATCTCTTACACAATTGGTTAACTTTATACCAGAATTTCAATGAGGGTGGCTTGAGTACACTTTACATGAATGGATTTGGTTTATTGTAAAGTAAGTCTAAAGATAGAGACAATATTTATTGCATTTTGAATTGTAAACCCACCAATGTGGTTGATGATTTGATTGAAAAAAACTATAAAGAAACAGTAAAAAAGAGACATGTCCTATTGATTTTCCTTGACATTGATGACAATGAAGTGTGAGCAGCAAAATTCCCCACTAACACAATGTCCATGTCCTAAGACTTTTGAGACTCACTCATTCCATTAATGACACCATTGAAGATTATGGTGCCAACCCCCAACTCACCCATGAATAATTTAAGTTGACAACTTTTTTCAGTGGTGCCAAATGTAGACAGGAAGAAAGACATGATATCTAGCAGAGAATAGATTAGATGTGGAGTACTTGATTATGGGTTAAAAAAAAAAAAATTGGGAAAAGTGATTCTAAATGCAATTATATTCACTGCAAAAGACAGGTGGGTAGATGTCCTATGTTTTTTTAAAACTTGCAATTCTTTTTTTCAATAACGCTAAATGTACCTTCAATGGCTTACGCTGTGTTTGACATCCCATTTGTTTTCAAAAAATTATGGACAAAAAAGTGTTTTTTTTTAATTTAAATTATCCAATGGCGTGCTGCCATGTAGTACAATATAAATAATAATATAAAAGATGATATGCATGTAGCATGATTTTATTTTTTTTCTTCGATAGTTTCCTTTTTGCAAGTCTCACAGCCAAGAATCAGCTAGTGGGCTGGCTTTATACTAAGGTTATGTGTAGTTCACATTTGGTATAATTGATCCGCAGTAGAGAATCCTTTGTCCCACAACTATAAAACCATGGAATTTTTTTGTACACGAATAAAGTTACTTATAGTATAAAGATAGATCTTTGTCGAATTATCAAGTGCATATTTGGAAAATAATTAAATTAAAATTTAAGTGATTATAAGTATCAAATTTCAAGAATATATGAATAAAAAGTATGCTTGATCAGTTTAAACAACTCATTGGGGGAATAAAGTTTTTGAAGAATGATTCTCAAGTTTTGGTTACATGAAAAATTGCATATTTTAGCAAGAAATTCATCGTCTATTTTGTCGATCTTAATCAAGTTTTGTGCTTCGACTTACGGCAAAAAAAGGAAAATTGAAGAAAATCTCAATCTGATAGTCACAACTCACAATTGACTGCCAACTCAATCAAATTCTCGAATAACTTGTATATTAATCTACAAGCATAAAAAATATAACTCTCCAAAGATCAAACGAGTTTTGAAATGCACACCACATCTTTATACTATTGTCAACTTTCATTATGGCTGAAAATTTCAATAGGTTAATTTGTCAATTGTGGGCCAAAAGGGTTCCTGTATGTGCACATACATTCAGTAATTGACAACACGACATTTTGCATTACATATTGGTGCTTGATTACACCAAATGCTTAGCGCGCAATTTAAGGTTGTTTGACAGAGTTTTCACTTCTTATAGAAGAACTTCTTGAAGAAATTACTTTAAATCATCTTTATTTAAAAATTCTTTTATTTAAACAAAATGCTTTCAGAAAATTATAAAAATATATTCAAAAATAATTTCTTAATTTCAAAAGCAGCTTTTAGATTTTCAATATTCCTGTCAAACAAGCCCTTCTGGGATTTAAAACATGGGATACATATATCTGCACAATCGTCTTTTACATGTATTGTTTTGTTGCTCTTGGTTCTTGGAGCATAGACTTTGTCTTAGTGGGGGAATGTTGATTCTCACACTTCACCATCCGTGTCACGGACTTAGAATATAAAAGGAATCGATAGGACAACTCTCTTTCCCTTAAAGTTTTTTTTTTTCAATCAAATCATCATCCACATTGGAGGTTTACAATGCAAAATTCTGCTTCACGTACAGAAATAGAATGCACAGAAAGAAAACAGATACTCACGGCAGAGGGGGTGAGTGGGGTTTTTTTTCAATATTTTACTCACGTGGGGCCCACCTTCATGTGAGTAATCTATTGGATTTCTGGCAAATCCATTTATGTACAAATGGATTTGGCCATCATTAATTTATAATACATTTTTCCCTCTCTTCTTTTTAATCACACATTCTCTAATAAAATAATATTACATTTAAACAAAAAAAAAAATTCCTTTTTTTCAGTCACACAATCTTCAAAAAAATACTATTCCAAAAATTATAACATCAAATAATGGGGCCATACGGGAGCTTACTTTACTGTAAACCAAATTCATTAATATACAGTATACACATGGAAGCCTCATTGGAATTTTTGTGTAAGAGATATGATTAAAAGATTAATGGGTTTTTACTTGGTTTTTTTTTTTGTGTTGTATCGGACACACTTTTCTTGACCTAATAGGCATTTTATGAAAGATAAGAAAATTTACCCTTTTTTTTTTGGTAATGGTTGGTTTTCTACTTTAATACTATCTTGACCTATTGAAAACTCTGACAAACCATTAAACAAATGGGTTTTGCTACGTGTATACTAGGGTTGATACCCCGGTGTACAAGCCCCCTCACAATAGGAGGTCTGTAATTTTTTTATTGGACGCATGCTCTCTTATTGTGAGGGGACGTGTACAAATAGCAAAATCCTAAACAAATTTGATGTTAAAACGAATAACAAAATAAATCAGGTTATCTCATAATGTTCATATAATACTACAATGTCCAGTATATTTATATAACGATGCAAATTTGCATGTACGTAGATTTCAAGCAATACTACGTATTATTTTATGTACTCAAGAATACCCACCTAAACCAACTCATTCACCTAAAAACAAAATGACCAACCCAAAACATAGTATAAAGTTGGGCGGACTAGGAAAAAATTAAATATGAGTGAGTGTATTGAAACGTCAAAATACCATTTTTCTTCCTTGTTACCTACCGTCTAAGGTCAATAATCATCTAATCCATTGTATAGATTCATATAGATGGAAGTCATATACTTTCTAGGAACATTTTCCTCAACCTTTTACCTCTATATATAATAGACTAATAGTAACGTTAGCACAAGTATTCATGCAGAAAATAGAGAGAAACATACAAGTTAACATAAAAATGGAAGAAACCCATCAAGAAACAGCAATTTCGAAATACACACACTCTGTGTGTGTGTGTGTAGTAAATTCCAATGAGGTAGATGAAGAAGAATGGCCATACCCATAATCAGGACTAGATCAAGGTTGTATTGAAATTAAATCATTCACAACACTCAAATTGACTGCTAAATCATTACATAAAGCTCAATAGATTTAAAGAATGTTTTTACACTGATAAATCTGATATTATCTTCCAAGTTTAGTGATGAAGAAGATGCCTGGTAGAAATCACTGCATAAAATTTTGGAAATAGGATGATGAACGAACTCCCATTTCCCCCCCTCTTCAAATTAAATTGTTCTCAATTTTTAGCGCGAAAAATGAAAAACCCGTAGACGTTCGTCCCCTTCTATTTTATTTTAATTGGATATGCACTTATGGATTACACCAATAATATTTTCATTTTAATTGGCTTATAAGTAAACACTAAAACTTTTTTTTGGTTGTTGAATTCATTACATAGACACTCGTGAGATAATTAATGTGGCTCTTAACGAGTTTAGACCTCAACTTCTGATTTTTTTTTATTTTTTTTTGATACCCAGGTATTCCAGCTTAGCCAGACTAATTCCTCGACCACCAGCCACCGACCCCTCAGTAACTGGCGGAGGTAAACCGCGGATTATGTCCAAATTGNTATACTCCTGGCTCCAAGGGAGCCTTCCTCCATGATTATTACATCACCAAGCTGCTCAACTTCTGATTCTAAAAACAATCGAAAGTTGTTTTAGATGTTGGATAAATTTAAGAAAAACTAATCTTAAAAGAATTTTCAATTTTCATCATTTGACAGCAGATTTTGAGAAACAATAAAATCGTAACTTTTCAGATTTTGCTTTTAGCTTATTCAATTATCTATAACTAAAATACCAATTTAACCCTAGTTAATTAAATTAATTCCTTTTCTACTACATGTAATTTTTTTTTCTATTTTGTAATTTTATAATTTTTGAGATTAAATAGATATTAATTTTTTCATTTTCAAATTACCGTACTGAAATTGTTCTAGAAAAATATTTGATTAGTATTACATATTATATTGTTATAAAAGTAAAAATAAATTTACAATAATATTAATGAAATATACAAATAGACATCATTATAATCAATGTCCATTTTAGTAGTTGTATACAGACAACAATATATTACTTTTGGCCAAATATATTTACATTGCAATTTTTAATAACTAATTTACATTTTAATTGCATGAAAAGTTCATAACCTTTACAAGTATCATATTTATGTCTCGAACGTTTTTTATTGCATTCTTACTCTCAAATTAACATAAAGTATTTCTAATTATGGGTTCTCTTCTTAATTTTCTTTAATATAGAGCAAAAAGACTCATTTGTTAATTGCATTTTTAAATAAGCAATAATAATAATAATAATAATAATAATAATAATAATAATAAGGGTAATTATATTATCACTACAAAATTTAATTATACAAAATTTAATTACCACACCACATTATAATCACACCACAATTAAAATATATATTTTTATTAAATACACCACAACAAATTTACGATTCCCGATCCAATAAAAACTATAAATAAAACGATAAATACGCTATTGTGGTCTACTTATCATCCCAATATTACTCATTTTCTCATCAAAAAAAAAAAAATATTTGTAAACATTTAGAAGATTTCATCAACAAACATAGAAATTTGTTTTACAAATTGAAGAGAAATTCACTTCTCGCCCACAAGGACCGAGTGCAATCTCTACAAGAAATTCATATAGAAGAATTGAAGTCAGTGTTACAATATTGGGAAAAAAATTTCAAACGGAAGTATTCATATACTGGAATACTGGCTATTATTCACGTTTATAGTCATTAAACGATTACCCGAAAATCCAGTTGGCAAGTGACTTTCTTCGTGAATTCTTATTCCAAAATTGATTTCTATTGCAGTCATTAACGTTAGTTTAAAGAATTCTAGAATTGACAAAGACTGTTTTATTTGTTACATTGCGTGGTTTGAGGTTTCTTGTATTATGTTTGCAAAGCTAACACGAAACCAACCAGGCTCTGGGCAATGGCATGAAGGTCCCAGACCATCCTCGAATCTGGGTGCTTTTCAAAGTTAAAACTTAATTTCTACTTTCAACTCACCTATCCCACCCCTCAAGAGATAGAGAATAAAATGTGGAAGAAAAGTGAGAAAATATGAAACAGAAGTCAATTGATTTTCTTCCATGTCTACATTCCTGCTTCAAAAGTATATTTCATGGAAACCCTAATTAAGTTTAGGAAAAAGAAAGAAAAAAATTAGATTTATATTTGTGGTGAAACAATAATTTATTTTATTAAAAAATATATTAAAACCCTAATTATGTAATTTTATTTAAGGATATTTAAGTAAATAAGAAAGATACTAAAAATTGTGGTGTATTTAATAAAATTCGTAGTGGTAATATAATTACCCTAATAATAATGCAAAAATACGATTAAATATTTAACTCTCAATTTAAAGCACGTTAACCATATTTAAAAATCATGATTAAGAACAATATTTTTTTGATTAATAATAAGTTGTTACAAATAAAAATGTGATTAAGACAAAAGTCAAGGATATAAGTGTAATAATGAATAAAGGTTAATAACATTCAATGTAATTAAAATATGGTGTATTTATAAAAAAAAATTGTGATGTGAATATAGTCACTCATTACTTCTATTTATCAAACGTTAAAATGTTGAATTTGAAACACATTCTTGAAAAAAAAAAAAAAAAAGGTTTATCAAACAATTAATTGGTTATTCTTGCACCTGAATCTTTTTTCAGTACAACAAAAGTCGATTATCGTAAAAGCACAATAATGCTTTGTAATTGTTACAATAAATTTTTTTTGTTTAATCCAATTTACCTTCGTAGTGTGTCGTAGTGTGTCCTACATGTCTCACATGCTATTTCAAGAGTAATGCTATCTACTATGAGACATGATTAGGGACAGAGTCGAGGGGACAAAAAAAAAAGTTATACTGGGGTGATAAATAGAAAAAAAATTCCGAGACAAGGTAAAGCCTAGACCTGCCTCCCTTTCCCCGTCCCTGGATATGATCATCACTCTAGGTGGTAGTGTATTCCCTGCTTCATTGTCCAATGAAATTGTAATACAATTTTAATTTTATTAACTTTGAGTGATAACCTTTGTTAAAAGAAACCAATCTAAAATAGATCTCATAAGATATTTCTATAATTTTTTAAAAAGGTTTGATTTGGGGTTAATACCCTAAATGG
>CAIGRT010064069.1:0-18991 GCA_903798405.1 Fraxinus platypoda | reverse complement strand
GCTACACTACAACTACCGCGTTATCCTTTAGGCGTAATCAAGCAACAATTATGCTTAAATTTTAAGTTGCTGGAAGAGATCAAATTGAACTTAAAACATGGCACAACTAGCACATTAGTCAAAATCAATGTAGCAGATGACTTCATTGTGCCAACATGTGTTACTGCAACATTATCACCATTAGGCAGCCTCATAGATGCACTAATAACTGAGGTCAAATGTTTAATGGACCAAACCATGTGTTCTGAAGCCCCTGTATCTATGATCCATTTGTCTGCAAAAGTGGAACAGATACGGTTACCTAAGAAAGCAAAAGCATCAGGCACCGAGGGTGAGGAAGATGGTACATCTTGAGGCTATTGATTGCAATTTGAAAGTTGTCCTTGCAACTGTGGCACAACATAGATCAAATTTGTTGACATTGGCTTGGAGTAATGGTGAGATGTGACAGAGAGTTTAGGATCTCTCAATTGTCACCATGAGATGCATGTCCAACAAC
This sequence comes from Fraxinus platypoda, assembly GCA_903798405.1. NCBI lineage: Eukaryota > Viridiplantae > Streptophyta > Magnoliopsida > Lamiales > Oleaceae > Fraxinus > Fraxinus platypoda. Next base: position 18,492 of record CAIGRT010064069.1, on the reverse strand, counting down.
ATTTGCAACTAGAGTTTTCCCTTTACCAAACTTGTGACCACAAAAATAAACTATCAACTTGTAACCTTGCCTTTGAGATGTCCAAGCATACCACAGTAACTGCATATAGGTCTTTCCTTTTTTCTGAGACTGATCGAAGCATGCCATAGTAACCGCATATAGGTCTTTCCTTTTTTTGAGACTGATTGAATGAAACGGGCCTTTGATTCCCAAAGGATTTATGCACCATTCTGCTAGCAAAAGCTGCTGCATCAAAGTTCTGTTGTCTCTTGGCAACCACCTCTTTCTGTCTCTCAACTTGCAGAATTAATGCAAAAACTTTATTCAGTGAAGACAATGGATCCATTAACAAAATCTGACCTCTAACACCAAAAAAATGATCGTCTAACCCCATGAGAAATTGCATGACTTGATCTTCACATTTTTAATCAGTATTGTTAACACTTGGCCTATAATTGTCCAATTCTTCCCAAAGTCCTTTGAATCGATTGAAGTAAGAGCTAACCAAACTTTTTGCTTGTGAAATCGAAGCTATCTACTTCTTCAATTCATAGATGTGATGACCATTACCTTGACTATAACGATCCTGAAGTTCGATCCAGATTTCTCTTGCAAAATCCTTGTGTATCACACTTGGATAAAACTCTTTTGGAATAGAATTGATGATCCAAGAAGAAACCACATGATTACACCTCCTCCAAGCATTGTAAATAGGATCATCGTGAAGCGGTTTGACAATAGATCCATCAATGAATCCTTCATTATTTTTGACACTAAGTGCCATATTGACTGCAAAAACTCCACGTCGTGTAATTATTCTCAGTAAGCATAATTGAGATGAGTTGTATCCATGTGTTATCACCATAATGAAGGTAGTATGGACTGCTCGGATCACTCATCAATCGATTACATCTCCAGCAACTGCATCTTCAGTTGATGACTCGATAGATGACTTGACATGATCGAATTGGCTTTGAACCTCTGCTTGAACACTGAAATCCTTTGCCATTATAGGGAAGCTTCAATACTCCGATACCATGATGAATTGCAATGAGAAGACTCTAGAATAGAGAAGAAAAGTGGCGGAGAATTTGTTATTCAGCCAAAAATTGAAATGAAAGAAAGACGGTGCGAGTGTATATATACAAAGTCCTCCAACTAACATAACCGAATGAAAATATGTACAATGACTTAAATAACCCTATAAAAATAGTGATTTTTTTTAAGAAAAAGTGGTTAAAAAATGAAAAAGGTCGATTTACATGTAAAATTATGTTATTAAAAAATGTGTAGTTGAAAATGAATTTTGAAAAAATTGAGATCAAACAAGGGCTTAATAAAGATACCGAAAAGTTATTTTATTCGTCATTTCATTAGTATGTGTGACAAATGAGATAACATAAGTTTAATGACAACTCGAAAATTTCAAAAGTTGAATTACAATTGAAAGCCATGAGAATGTTCAATGTTGCAACAGAGACACCTAACCATAGTATTAGGCCATTGGCGATGCCAGCTCTTTTTTGGGTAAATTGTGGTCGGGGTTCTCAACCTTCCAATGGTGGCATCCAGGTCCCCACTTATGCAAAAGTGTGCGCATCATTCCCAACCGATCAAAAAGTGCTATATAAGTTGGTTAAGTCAGCAAGCAGCACATATCTCCTAACTAAAAGGGTAAAAATGTCAAATTTTTTTATTTTTTTTTTTCATTTTTGTAAATACCTTCCTGTAACCTTTTGTAAAACTACTTTATTACATGTTACCGTTCATAAAATAATACTCTATTTTTAAGTCTCAAAAGCCATTCGATTCATCAGACATTATGTGTGTGTGCGCATGTTGATTTAACAGCCAAAATGATGTTTTCCTATCAACTGTAGACGACTCCTGTACACTTTCCATAGCTGAGGACCTGAATGTCACAAGTGGAAGGTTAGGAACACATCATCACATTTAGCAAATGTAGGGGACCCCAGTTAGAAATTAGCCTATTTTCTTCTTCTTTGTTTTTTATGAAACAAGGCAATACTTTTGGTCCTGCTGAAAAATGAAATTTTCAATTATATTTCTAGATAAAGTTGTTTTTAAGCACGGCGAAACAGCACATCTGGCTAAGCATACAAATAATCAACATTCACTTCAAAAAAAAAAAGTACCAAGATTATACTATGTACCGTAAAGAATATTCATAATATAGTATGTCATGATTGAATAACAATTATTTTGAACCAATTTCCGGACCTATTCTCACATTTTCGAGTCGAACTCACCAATTTGATCCAGTCTTCAAAAACATTGGACAAAACACAAGATACAAAATAGCATCTTAGTTTTGGGAGTGTGACCAAGGCTGTCTTTGGCCCTTCGTGGAATCAGAATAGATGAATACAAGTTCAAGAAGCTTGAGAATGACATATTTTCAACATTGTTTTCTTTTATGTAATATATGTCAAATACGCTTTCAATACTCTCGTAGTGTTGGAATTTTTCAAAAATATTTAAAAATGACCCACATTTGAAGGAAATGAAGAAAAAATTACTTTACATTCTTCTATTCATAGACTAATCGTATTAGACTTTGTGGGTTAACTAAATGCGGATTGGGATACTTGGACGCATTGGGGTGCTTTAGAGGCTTACTCGACATCATGTTGTGTTGGATCTTGAGCTCGTAGATCCACCCTACTCTAGCAATTTGCAAGAAATTAATTTGAAAGGGCCAATGGACATCCACCCTATACCAAACAAGAACTGCAATTTTAAAAAATAACCTATTTGTCCTTCTTTAGTAACATGTATGCATAAACTTCATTCAAATCCACTACTATATGTGTAAACTGCCGCCTAAAGAGCATATAGAATATTACCTCTTTGTACCAACCTAGCCAGATTGAGAAATGGAGTTCAGGATGAAAGGAAGCTCACGGTGAAACCTGCTATTGGTTCGGGTTGTGTTCGATTTTGACTATTTCAAAAAAAAAAGTAGTTTTGGAAAATTTGTCCTAATGCAAATGATTGTACCAACAATTTGCCGGCCATGCCTTCTTTAAGCATGTCCTGACCTTATATATATTGGTTCATCAACCAGTTACCAGTACACAAAACTCCACATTTAACTTCAATGGAAGTTTTTACATTTTTTGCTCTTATTTTCCTCTTTATTTCCTTCCCTGTGCTTTCCAATGTCAATGCATTTCCATCTAGTGAGTTAAAAACATATATTGTCCATGTGAAAAAACCAGAAGGTCACATTTTGGCCCTATCAGACGAAACGAAAAACTATCATAAGTCATTTCTTCCCAGTACCTTTGCCGACTCTGATCACGACCAGGAGCGATTACTTTACTCGTACCAAAACGTGATCAGTGGTTTCTCGGCAAGACTAACCGAAAAGGAAATCGAAGCCATGAAACAAAATGATGGTTTCATTTCAGCACATCAAGAAAGGGTGTTGCATCCACTGACAACACATACTCCTAGTTTCCTAGGATTACACCAAGAAACGGGATTTTGGAAACAATCAAATTTTGGCAAGGGAGTTATTATAGGAGTGCTGGATACCGGAATTTTCCCGAGCCATCCTTCATTTAGCAGCGAAGGGATGCCGCCTCCGCCGGCTAAATGGAAGGGGAAATGTGAGTTTAAGGCATCAGAATGTAATAACAAACTTATTGGAGCGAGGTCTTTTAACGTTGCGGCTAACATCTCGAAAATAAATGACGAGCCACCGCTTGATGATGATGGTCATGGGACCCATACAGCTAGTACCGCTGCAGGTGGATTTGTCAGTGGGGCTAGCGTTCTTGGCAATGCTTATGGCACTGCAGTTGGAATGGCACCTCAAGCTCACCTGGCAATATACAAGGTGAGCATGATTGGTATGCAGTACACAATATGACTCAACAATATAATGAATAAGATTTAACTACTTTTACTTCTTTGACGTCGTAACATACCAGGTGTGTTTTGGCCCCGACTGCCCTGAAAGTGATATATTAGCTGGGCTTGATGCAGCTGTTGAAGATGGCGTTGATGTACTCTCCATCTCAATCGGTCAGGAGTCAGTTCCATTTTTCCAAGATAACACGGCAGTAGCATCATTTGCAGCTATTCAGAAACGGATATTCGTAAGCTGTGCAGCAGGAAACTCCGGCCCTTTCACGGAAACTATGTCAAATGAGGCCCCATGGATTCTTACAGTTGGAGCGAGCAACATTGACAGAAGCATCAGAGCCACAGCAAAATTAGGAAATGGAGTAACTTTTGATGGTGAATCTGTTTTCCAGCCGAAGGAATTTCCTTCTACTCTGATGCCACTTTTTTACGCCGGTTCCAATGGTAAGCAAGACTCTGCATTTTGTGCAAATGGATCCTTGGCAGGTATTGATGTCAAAGGAAAGATTGTAATGTGTGACAGGGGAGGAGGTATAGCAAGATTGGACAAAGGACGGGTAGTGAAAAATGCAGGTGGGGCTGGAATGATACTAGCAAATCTAGAATCTGATGGATTCAGCACTTCAGCTGATGCTCATGTCCTCCCTGCAACACATGTGAGTTATGCTGCTGGATTGAAGATCAAAGCCTATATAAATTCGACGAATTCTCCAATGGCCGGACTCTTATTCAAAGGGACCATAATCGGAGACCCGTTGGCTCCAGCAGTCGCCTCATTTTCCTCGAGGGGCCCGAGTTTAGCGAGTCCCGGAATTCTTAAACCCGATATCATTGGACCGGGAGTAAACATCCTCGCAGCATGGCCTTTTGCTCTAGATAGTAATACGAACACGAAATTGACCTTTAACATTGAATCAGGCACGTCAATGTCGTGCCCTCACCTTAGTGGGATTGCTGCGTTGCTCAAAAGCTCACACCCCGATTGGTCTCCAGCTGCAATCAAATCTGCTATAATGACATCAGCTGATCTGATGAATCTTAAAGGTGCAGCAATAGTTGATGAAACTCTTCAACCAGCTGATGTTCTCTCAACTGGCGCTGGCCACGTAAATCCATCGAAGGCAAATTATCCCGGGCTCATTTATGACATTGAACCTGACGACTATATCCCATACTTGTGCGGCTTAGGCTATACAGATGAACAAGTTGGGATAATTGCACATAGATCAGTCCATTGCACAGCAAAAATCCCTGAAGCACAGCTAAATTATCCAACATTTTCTGTTGCACTTGGACCATATCAAACTTTCACAAGGACAGTTACAAATGTTGGTGAGCCATATTCATCATATGCTGTCAAGGTTGTTGCACCACAAGGAGTGAGCATTACCGTAAAACCCAACCAGCTTTATTTTACGAAGGTGAACCAGAAACTGTCATATTCTGTGACATTCAGCAGCAGCAACAAGAAGATGAACAACGCATTTGCCCAAGGGTATTTGGAATGGGCATCCAAAAAATATAATGTTAGGAGTGTAGTATCTATTAAATTTGTCTAAGTTATGGATGTGGATCAGGGCGCAATTATTGACTTAAATGGGTAATTGTAATTGTGCAATCATATAATTTTCAAGAATTCTTGAGCATGTCACGAAAATTATCTACATTTCTGCTTTGTTTTTATAATAGGAGAACCAAAAAGGTAATCAATCAACAGAATAAAGGTTACTTGAGCCAAATATTCAACAGATTCTACTGCCAGTTGGCTCATGTCAATTGCAGAACTTGAATGACAGTGAACTATTGAACCTGTGACCAACATAATAAGATCTATCTATATACGGAAAAAGGTTATTCTTCTGCTATACACGATTTTATTAATGAATCAACAGGATTGCATTGAACCGTATATTTCACTATTTAAAATTTCCCAACTAGATTAGCATCTAGGCATATAAGAAATGATATACAGTTAGTTGAGGATCAAAACCCTGTATCCATTCTAATGACCATGATGATTTCTGAAACTTTTTTATGTACTTGCTCAATATCCAGTGTTTATCAGCCAAATGGCAGAAAATCGAAGTTTGATAGCTATCCCGAGTCTCCTGACCATCATTTGACAACATTTCTTCATTTGACTCGACGAATTCTCATAATCCTGTAGCAATTTGATGTCAGATATTAGTTAATGGAAGAGCGTGTTTGGCTAAGCATAAAAATTAGTTGAAGTTTATTAGTAACTATCTGTTCCCAAACATTTAGATATGTTGCCATTTTCTTACCTTTGTGTTACTATAGCTTATTTTCAACTATGACCAATAAAAAGATTATTTATCATAAAACATACTTAGAAGTAAAAAATTTAAGCTTAGACGAACATACTCTAAGATATAGGGGGAATAACTCTAGTTACCTGCTAATTCCACAGAGTAGACCGATGTCTTTTCCCCCATCAGTGCCATGCTGAATCTGCCTCCCTCCAAGACGGGACTTATTTTTTATCACTGCTTGTTTTGTCTATTAAAAAGAGAGAGAAAAGTCAGGTAAGATGGCATAAATATAAGTAACAGACTGGCCACTTTTAAAGCGTGTTTGGTGGTTCTTTATAAATCGTTTAAATTATAAATTAGAAAGAAATGAGTGGTGGTTAGTGGGTAGTACTTGTGGGTCACACGAAATATGTGGATAATAAGTTATTTGACTGATTATAAACAATAGCCAAACAGTGGATGTCTAGAGGAAGGCTACGCAAGAAAGCAGACAAGATTAATCATGATGTTAAAATAGAAAAGAACGCAGAGCAGTCCCTTACCTTTTCTTCTTGCTGAATGGAACCCCATCTATTTTCTTTTGAGTCCTCGTAACAAAAACAATTTCTTCAATTACTAAACATGAATTAAGACGAATTACCTCCCAAGAGCACATTAATTACATGGATTATATTTGTAAAATGACGAGGAATTAATAGATTTAAAAACAGGAGAATGTGTGGAACCTTTGCCGATGTGTAGGTAGGCCGAGGAAATGTTGACATGGAACCAGTAATTGTTTCAGATGCCAGAGAGAGCTAGTTTAAAACAAGAAGCCAGATGTGTCACAAAAAGCAGGATCATCTATGATTTAGTAGGTTAACGGTAATGTTAGGCTAATTACAAAATAAAAAAGTAACATTACTATTAAGTAGCTTTTTGCTTCCAAACATGGTAGTATACCTTATTTTCCTTAGATACGAGAATTACAATTACTTGTTTGGAAAGTAAATCCTACTTTATTGTCAAAATAAGTAATGTACAACTTTTACCAATAAACCAAATATCATAAAGTTCACTTATTTGCTTATAAGTGAACTTGTTAAGCTTAGCCCAACATGCACTAAGTATTTAGAAGCAAACTAAAGATCTATAATGAAGAATGAATAAGAACTCATTTGGAGTCTGTTAGTCAAAAATTACAAAAATCAAGAAGTTGATAACTCAAAACAGCTAGGTGTATAAGAATCCAAAAGAGTATCATAATTATCTAGAAAGTAAATACTTATTATGCACCTTGTTGAAAAGTTCAACAGGAGGATTATGATGAAACCTCTTCTCTGTTTGGAAATTAAATTCCTGTGGCATAGGCAAAGCATTACAAGTTATGGTAATCCTAGAATTATCAATTGTAGTAAATAACTACCATAAAAGAATTAAAATTTAACATGCAACTACCATTGGGACTGTAGTTTCCTTCTTACTGTTTATGGAAACTCCAATATCAACCCTACTTGACAATATCTGCATGATACAAAAGATTGATTTACTTTCTAGAAGATACAGCAGGTTTGGCTAAGCTAAGCTTAATAAAATGTAATGTTAAATTTTTGTTCCAAACATTTTGGACATGTCACTTTTTATTTTCAGCCACAAAAAGTTGCTTGAAAAATAACTCTTATCTTAGTGTCAAAATAACTTATCTGGTTCCAACTTTGACCAATAAATAACATTTCCTTAGTTTAAGATTTATTTACTTCTGGCTACTTGCACTCTTAATAAAATTTCCAAGCGGTCTCAAATAGTCTACCTTCTTGTTGAGGGGAAGAGCTTTGAAGCAGTAAGATGGCTCAAACCCTTCCTGCCTTGAAGCACTCGAAACATTGAGTCTGACAAAGAAAGACCGCGATTCAAATAAGCACGACCATATCAATTGGAAACAAGGGTCCAATTTTAGTTATGAACTCTGTTTGTATGACCATTTACAACTTTGAGTGGAGCAGATATGCATGCGACCACTTACAACTTTGAGTTGTGCGGCTATGCATACCAATTTTCTTAGCTTAAGCACGTGATAGCAGAAAACAAGGGAAGGTCTTTGCGCTTCTCTGTTTGTTTCCAATTAAGAAAAAAAATAGGATTTGCGGAATAAAAAAAGAATAATCTACTTCAACCAATATGCCTTGGGCAAAACCATCTTTTAGATGGATTTTCCATGTTTAAAAAAAGTACATTGCTTGGTGTGGCGATCTTGCTTTGGTGAAAAATATATCAAAACAAAAAGAGCAAATATCAAGTATCCTTATTGAATCAAATTAATAACAATAACCAGAACCAGAACCAGAAGAGGTTCGATCAGCAAGCGAAACCAGAAAAAGAAAACAAAGGTTCAAGGTTTCAACAAGCACTGGTCAACTACATTCATGTACCGAAAGAAGTAAATAGGCTAACAAAATATAGATAGAAAGCATATAAAAGGAGTAAAACGGTGTGTCCCACCAGTCAATAAACAAAGCATCACAATATATATCTGAAAGCATCTCGATGTATTACCTTCTGAGATCTCTGTTTCCAAATTTTATGGTTGAAGTAGTACTAGATTTCTGCAAGCCCTGCAACTAAATAACAAGATGAATCATTCCTCGATTAAAAGGCAAAAAATTAGCAAATAATATCAACAGCCAGTGAAGTTTGAGCATCGTTTTAGATGTAGAGCCAGGCCCACGCCAAGTACTGCCAAATCCAGAATTAAAAGAAAAAGGTAAAAAGGACTTAGACCCCTACCTGAACCTTCCCCTTTAGGGAATAGACCGTGCCCTATAAAGTTGCTAATTTTGGGAACATCCAGTTCCAAAGTCACTATTATACCGTAGACATTATAACAATCTGATCAAAATGGCTAAAGTTCCATACCGGTTGAAGATGTTCATCGCATTTCAAATATCTGCTAAATACCTTATCAGAATGATGGAAAGGGACAGTAGACGTTGGATCTGCTGAGGTGTGTTGCATAGCCCTCTCTGATGTCTTCAAGTGGAATTCCTGAAACCAAAGTCCAAATTCCCCAAAGAAAACTCAGCCGTCCAAGATATTTCAATGGAAAGTTTCCCTTCTTGTGGAATACTCAGCCGTCCAAGCTAATTCAATTGAAAAGTTCCCTTGAGAAGCAATTTACTGGATCAAAACCTAATTTATGATTACTTACTTGAAACTTCGGTAAATGACGGGTGCTTCTTTTCGGAAGTAGCAATGAAGGTGCTTCAAGAATCTGAAAGACACAGAAATAGATCAGCACGTCATACTTCCATTTATGGGTAGACAGCATCTTTTCATCGGAAACGTCCTACTAACTTTTCTATTTAGTGGAAGAGCTATGAATCTACGAACAGTTGATGTCACATTTTCAGGTTCTTTCCTAGTTTTTGGCCTGAAAACAAACCCCATCAAGTAGGCAATCAGATCCCATTGAGAGTGAAATCTGCTTCTATAACAAGTAACAACAAACAACAGAGGAGCAGCTGGAGTGTCATCAAACCAACCTTATCCTTTGTGCCCTATTTGCTGTTTCAAGATCAGGCTCTCTAGGGATAGTTGGCCTCAGCTTTGTCTGTGTTGCATTTCCTATGGTTCCATCCTGTAAAATCATTTAAAAGAACTTAGATCATCTGTACTACTCCTGGTGCCAAAAAAAACCAACACTGACTACTTTCCTGCTGGTCCCTGTCAACGTTATTAGTGAATGAAAGAAATGAAATGAAAAGTAAATTGAAAAGTTTGATGTACATCTTCACACTTCCTATTAAAAGTTTTCCCAATTTACAAATTTTCTTAACAAAAATTCCCACGTAATCTCATGAATAGTGCTGAATACCCTTCCCTTATAATAGCTTCCCTGTGTTACTAACACAGATTCACACATTTTAAAGTTGATAAGCTCGTGAGTCATGCTCCCAGAAGTAGTGGACGTACCTGTTTACGTGCCTTATGAACAAAACTATTTTGTTGTTCAGCAACCACAACCTGTAATGTAAATTGCTTCTGAGCAACATCTAATATAAGAAAGGGACTAAATGTAATAGTCTTGGCTATATATCCCACTGAGAAGTCAATAACAGAAAATGCCAAATGAAGTGTCTTTTACCGAAATTAGAAAAACAAGACAGTGACTCTAGTTTCAAAGTATCCAAGGCTTAAAGAATTAAAGAAAAGGGGAAAACCAGAGGATGAGAGGAACAAGCTGTAATTAACATACCTTCCTCAGGTGACCACCCTCAAGCTTTTGTCTTTTTGCAGCTTGACTCTCAATTCCACACAGATTAGCTGATTTCTTCTCTGTTTTTCCTATGAAAGACTTGTTTGACCTAGCCATCCTAGAAACAATTTTTACCAATCCTATGATACTCATAAAAGTCCAAAATACTAATATATCTTTAAAAATAGCACTAAATAAGGGGGGGGGGGGGGAACTGTTATTTTTGCAAAGGAAAAAACAATTAAGTGATTGCTGATTTTGCAATATACAAATTTCTGTCTTGCTATTTAAACTTTGAGATAGAACATATAAAAGGTAGTAAAATTATTGCCCAGAATCTTGACCATCAAAAGTATTGAGTTGTATAAAGAAGGAAAACCCAGTGAAGTGATTTCAGTTTTTTGCAGCCTAGAAGTCTCTATCTAGCTAGATTAACTTTCAGGTGCAAAATCAAAGTAGAAAGTTTACAGCCAGGAATATTGAAGCATCATGAGTTATTTGTATACAGAGTCTGTAACACTTAATTAGTTGTTCAGAAACGAGAAAGGCTAATCACCTGGAGTCACCTGCTTGGTGTGGAAGATTTTGCTTGGCCAATTGACTCGATGTTGGTTTCATTAGAGTTGAGGTCCTTTGGAAAGACGGCCTCGTCGATAACTTAGTTTGAGTTTTTGAGTTATTATTATTCATTGTGTGATTGTAAAATGTCAATCCTGCATAGACAAACTGCTATCACAAAAGGAAGTAATATCACCGAGAGTAAACCAGTTTTTCATACGATTTCTGAAATGAGGTAACACAGACTAAGGGAAAAAAATCGGAAACATAAATTAAACTTCTCTATATTAAGTGAGCAAGATGATAAAACACCTGAGGGTAATTTTTGGGATAGATTCCAAAAAATTTGTACCCCGCCAATCTGCGAATTGGTGGAAGTTCCTCTATCTCGTCCTTTATCATCTATGTAATAAAATCAGATGACAAGGTTATAAAATGGTATATCACATGGAACTACATAGAATTTTCTGTAGTAGATAACCATTTTATTATGCGAGATAAATAATTTATTAGGTAAAAATACTGATCTATACTGCAATTATATTTCAAGCCAATTGAAGTTGTTTTCTTCCTCTAAGCAAATTACGATACCAAAGCACAACCTTAAGAAACTGATTTAATAATAAAAACACGTCAAGCAAATATCTGCACTGCTATAGTTCTGGGAATAAGTGGAGTGGACAGGTTATGAACACATACTATATAAATTCACATAGCAAACAAAAAAAATATATGATGTTAATATACTAATAGAACCTCTACCATTCGTGTCCACAGCAGAAATTTCATGAGCAGCCTCAATATCAAAGTCGCTCTCCAACAAGTTCAAGTTCTCTACATCCTTGGGTTTTGGGGACGTATTAACATTCTCCATCAAGATTTTATCTCTCGGAACTAGCCTTGCCACGAAAGCTGGAAAAAAGTTCACAAGGACGATTTAAACTGAAGTTTGAAAAATAATAAAGAGAGAACTTTAAAACAGATCAAAAATCACGTACAATTTCCATTCGACTAATGCACAGCAAACCGTAAAATTTAGAAAGTTCCATCTGGAAAGAGGCATAAAGATTAAAAAGTACTAATGCTCCTCCACTATAAGCCTACTGGCTATTGACAAAAATTGAAACACTATTATCACATTTGTGCCTTGAAAAAAAAAGTATATTTTGGCACTCAAGATCCAAAAGAAACAAATATATCCCCAACTATTGAATTTTTAGACACAAAAACCAAACTTCGCATACTGTACAACACCATTGTCCTTCCGGTAGGGCCTTCAGATCGTAATTTTCCCTATTAAACTCCAAAGAAACAAAAAAACCATTGCTAAAGCTAACTTCAAGGCATCCCATTACATGCAGCTTCAATTTCGACTAGGTAAAAAAAAATTACTTATTTTGAAAGTTACTCAGGTTGAGATAGCTGCTGTCAAAAGAAATCAATGAAAGAATCATCTACTTTAAAACATGCGTATTTACTTATAAGTGAACTTTTTAAGCTGATAAGACAAAATGCAGCTTCCGCTACCATCTCGCACTTCAAAAATTTGTACCTACCAGATTCAACATTGGCGGTAGAAGGTACAACCATTTAAACATTAGCTAACAACTCCAAATACTGAACTACAAAAACAATCTTTAGAGTCATAATTGGCGATTTTGAACAAGAATGAGAAAAAAAGGTTACGAGAAGGGGGATAGCTTCCAGCGGCGTCAAACCATAGCTCAGCTTGGCGCTCCTCCCACACCGACTCATCTCTGCTGAAGTCGAAAAAGCGAGCCGCATTGAACTCATAGTCAAGATCAATCTCATACGCAGTGAAGCAGTATTCCACTTCCTCATTCATATCATTGTCCTCAATTTCTTCTTCCATTTTCGAGTTTTTGGTCAATATGGGGTTTCTCGTGGATAGGGGAGTACTGGCAGGGAGAGTATCAACGAAAAAAGCTGAGAAATGAAGCAGTTTCTTGAATTGCGAGTAAGAATGAGAGTTGGAATGCGGACTGTGGTGTGTACGACAGAGACAGGAGATCGTAGCTATGACAGATTGACAGTAGGGGTGGCATGGCCTGGGGGATTCGGAATTTTGAATAAATTGCCCAGTTGGGGTCGGGTCGAGTGGCGGAGTCTTCGCAAATAATTCTGTACCCGCGGAGCCCCGCTACGAACGAGGCGGGGACGGGTGTCCCACCTGCCCCGTTTAATAGTTTTTTTAGAATACTTGAAATGAAAAATTCATAAAATTTCATTAGCTCTAATAGAAAATGATAATTAAAATTATTTAAAAAATATGAAAAATAATAAAAACATTAGTTTATCAAATATATTTGAATAATTTAACTTTTAAAAATAAGTAAAGATTAAAACATATATTATTGTCTTAGTTTAATGAATGGGGGCAATAAAATGAATTATCAAAAACTTTTTTTAAAAAAATTAAATTAAACGGGATAGTAAACGAGGCAAGGGCCCCACCCCACCTTAAAGTGGTAACGGGGTGAGGGGCGGGGAGGTTGCCCCGACCCCGCTCCATCCCGTCCAGTCATGTCGCCATCCCTAGAGTCTTCCCTTTTTTTTATCAAGAGGCCAAAGGGTCTCTCCGTTTTTGCTCGTCCTATACTGGTGAATGTTTAGCATTAACAGCACGATAGTATGGATAGCACTTTGACCCAAAAACTTGTACCCCATATCGCAGTTTGGGTAAGGAATTCTCCGCGTTGCGGGACATGTCGAGTGCTTTATAGTGAACACATGTCATATCAATAGCTCCAAGATAAGCCCTAAATGGATTATAGGGTTGTCTGGTTCTAATTTTGGCCAGATTAAAATTGCTAAATGGACCGTTATAGGGCCCCACATCAAAGATGGCCAGTCAACTAATGCGGCTGAATTCTTTGACAACGGTCAAATATTTGCTCAAAATCAGGAAAATAATCGCTACCAGACAAGTGTTATATCCAACACTTGTATTAGTCATTATGGTTTCACGGATCGGGATTTTGTTGTCTAGGATGGGGTAGGTTAGGGGCAACAGGACCCAATTATTTAGTAATCTACAAAAAAGATAAAAATAAAAATAAAAATACTTTAACCTTTCTATGTTCAAATCCATTATCCCGATTACCAAATTACACGAAAAAAATAAAAAATGAATGGGTCAGTCGCAGGAGAGGAAGGCAAAATTGAGTTTACCTTGTTTTTGTCCCCATCTATGGAATCCATACATTGGTGGAGTCAGTCCTATTACGATTGTCCAGAGGAGATTAGAAGTTTTAGGATGTTTCTGAACGATTTTGGTGACGTTGGAGAAAGAAGCCTCGTCCGAAATTCATTCATCGTGATAGCAATTTTATCTTCAACCTTTAAAATTAAGTAGTGTTGACACAACTTTTCATCATAGTTTCATAATCAATACGTCACTTTGCAATTATTGGTTGAACTTTTAGCCCCTAAATGGTACGAATTAAAATCTTGATTTTTTATCGTAGTCTATGCCAAGAATTAACTTTTACCACATATTTCATAGAATTCCCAACTTTTTAACCATATATTTTATCAATTTTTATCAAAATCTGCTAAAATTTGATTCATACAACTATTACGCACATATTTTTTTGTCTAGTTTTTCTATTAAATCAATGTTTGAACCCCATTCTTTAAAATTCCTTTTTTTTTTCCAAACTCATTTTAAATCACGAATTATTTAATAAAATAATTTTACAAATAAATTTAAAAAAAATTATTAGTTTTTAACCACACATTATCAAACAAATTATTGTTACGGCATTTATTTTCCCAAAATGGAGCTCAAAAAAATTTTATTACTTTTTAACCATACATTATCCTTGTTTGATACATATGATTGTCAAAATACGTTTTTTTCTCTGTTTTTTTTTTCCAACCAGACATTCTTCAATAAAATAAAATTCACATAAAAATAATATTTTCCTTATTTTTTAACCACACTTTCTCTTTCAATCTACCATTTCAAAATGCATTGAATAAAAATGGGATCAAACAAGCACTTGATATTCGAAATGAATATAATAAAAATTAATTGCAACCAATTTTAGTAAGTGATTTTGTTTATATGACCTTGATTGATAGGAATTAAAATTAAGATTTTAATTTAAGTCAAAATTAAAAATTTATTTTAATCACATATTTCATGAAATTCACAATTTTCTAATCATATATTTCATCAACTTTTATTAGATTTTACTAAATCAATTGCAGAAGATAAAATAAAAAATCTTCAATTGAAATATTTGTCCTCCACAACGCTGTATGTTGTCACATCATTTTTCATCCGCCGGTGAAAATATTTTGTCCAGCTGTGCAAACGGAGTTGGCTTTGGTGAGCATTGGATAAATTAATGAATAATTCAGTTATCATTGGCTAATCATTTAATTTTGAGTAATCAAGTAGTAATCTTGCGTAAAATTCAATAGGCACTCATTTATTTAGCTCAATTACTTTTAATTTTTTTTACTTTCATACATAGTTTTTATTTTTTCAAAGTGATTTAAAGTGCGACGAGTTCACTTCTTTTTCATGCAAGTTGATCATAACTCGCAAGTCGAGTGAGCAACTCACCACAATGAATAAAATGTATATAAAAAATTGCACGAGACACGAGTGTCTCGACACACCAAGGGACGAGATGATCACTCTTTGGTTGAGCAATTCAACCCGCGCTCACCTCATTTAACCCACTGAATATTCTATTTTAATTTAAAACTTTCATTTCCTAAAAGGTCAATCCCAACTCACTTTTTAAAAAATTGACCTTTAAACTCAGCCAAACATACTATGAAATATTTACTCATGGGTAATAAGTAGAATAAAAAAGATAAAATATCATAAATTATATTGTCTAATTTTATCTCGCACCAAGCACACTTTCCGCTCTAAGATCTCTATAAATTTAGCCGTTGTTTGGTGATCATTGTTTTAAAACTCTATTTGCTACATAATCATTTTCAACCATATATTCACACAATAAAATATTTTGCACGTAAACCCAAAATTTTTCCTTATTTTTCAACCACTCATTCTTCAAAAAAAATTTACTATTCAAAACATCACTTTTTTCTCACTAATGTCCATCNTTTAAAACTCTATTTGCTACATAATCATTTTCAACCATATATTCACACAATAAAATATTTTGCACATCAATTTAAAAATTTTTCCTACTTTTTAACTACACATTCTCCTAAAAATATCATTCAAAACTCTCTCTTTTTGAAATAATGGACACCAAACAGTGGCTTATTAACAGAGCGATAAGGAGTTTTAGCCCTTATTTGGTTTTGACAAAATCAATTTGATTTTGATAAAAGTTGATTGAATATATTGTTGAAAAGTTGTGGATCTCATGAAATTGATAGTTAAAATTCATTTTGACTTGATTTTAATCAACTTTCTAGTCAAACCAAATGATGACTTAGACCCTATTTGAGCCCCTTTTGTAAGAAGTAGTGGGGGTGAATGCTTAATGATAACATTAAGTGTATGTAAATTTTAGAAAAATTCATTTATAAATGTGAAAGGAATTCACAAGTGGGATGGGATGAACTATAACAAGGTAAATGCCCTTTGCAGCTTCGTAAATTCCTCTGTGCACAAGCACATCTAATCCCTGAAATGGGAAAAAGTGTATCGATAGTACTTACAAAAATGATCTTCCACGAGGAATCCGTGGTTTTCCAGAAAGAAACTTTAGAAAGATAAATGCACATTTTCACATATATCTTCAACAATGGTTCATAAACTTGAAAGAGTATTTGACTAATTTACCTCAAACTAAATTGGCTCAAACAGTAGATTGGCTTGCAAGGATGCCCGTGACTCGGATCCCTACCAATAGTAGACATTTAGAAAAGTTTAGTGTTAAAATAATCCAACTTATATAAACTGTCACATAAATTACAGCATGGAGATTACAATTAGCCATTGATTGATTAATGCAAAGTTGATCCTCATTTTCATAAAATCAGATATTAAAATGATTAAAACTCACAGTTCCATCCACATAGGAACGGAAATAAAATGATTAAGAGCACGTTTCACTAAATGTTTGAATATGTTAAACTTGTCTTTTACATTAGAAAAGTTAGTTACTCCGTGGAACCTTACTATCAAAATAACTTACTTATTTCCAACTTAACCGAGCAGAAAATTTATTTATTTATTTCATTACTTACTTATTTCCTTACAAGTACACTTCTTAAGATTAGACAAACGTGGTCTTATGACTCAACATGTTTACCTTACAACCACATTGCGAATATAATCTAATATACTACAAAGAAGCAATACTTAATAAAGAAGGTCTGTCTATCCTAACTGGATGACAAAGAATCTCGTGGCACTCATCATTGCATACGAACCATTCACATGGTGATGAGTGAGTCGAATTCAGATCGTCTGCAAGACTGCAACAGCCAGCTTTACTTTCTCCTTTGCAGCAACTACTGATGTAACCAAACCAGTTGTTGCCATTAATGAAACTACATCGTGGTTTATCATATTGATATTGTTCTCCATTTCACCGGTTTCTTCAGGCAAGTTTTCGTTTTCCATGAATTTTGAGGATTTGAAGTGAAGAATACTCTTTGCACAAGATTGTAAATAGGAAGTAGCCATTTGATAAGAAGAAGATGTGCTTATCGCATTTCCATCAGTCTTCTCCTCTTTGCCTTCTACATCCTGAGCTTCTTTGGTTGCTGTATATTCTTCTTGGTGCGACTTTTCGATCAATGTCATCTCCTCATGGGCCTTCAACGCTTGTTCTTTCTTCTTCAACGATAAGAACACAAAGCGTCCATGGTTTCCAAGGAGACACCTAGACTGTATCCCCGTAAGAAAAATAGAAGAACCATCATATGCATAACTAGTCAACCTCCTAAATCGACATCAACTGACAAAACTAAAGCCTTTGTTTTAAAAAGATGTATGAGGCTTACGCCTTGAGGCCTGCCTAAGGCTTTTTATTAAACACCTTGAAACTAACGCCTTAACATCTATTTTCAAGATTTATTGCATTAGAAGAATATTTGATAGATTCAAGAATTTGAAATATATCACATCTATTGCATAACACATGCAGTTTCTAAAGACTGAGTAACCCCCAAAATAAAATAAGCACTTAAGTACAAAAAAACAAGCTGAAAAATTCTACAAATAAAAACTATACAAACAACTACTTGTCCGATTTCAAAGTCTCAAATAACGTTATGAAATTTCACCTCTCTAATGTACTATTTCTTGTGGTTATGAAAAAAAGGAAAAATGGTTTCAATTATAATAATATTCCATTACATAAAAACATACCAAAGTACTTGTATACAGAATGATCACAAGAGCCATATGCATATTTGTTAGCAGCATAAAATTTCACATTGAATAATTATGAAAACATACACCAATTTATAAAGGCTTGGGCGACTCCTTTTAATAATGTAGACCTTTTAATATGAAATTCCAAATCTTAACATGGTATTAGAGTCCATTAAACTCTAACGAGCAAT
>CAIGRT010063985.1:0-10216 GCA_903798405.1 Fraxinus platypoda | reverse complement strand
CAGCGGATTGCCTCTTTTATATTAGCAGGGAATCTGCCCAAACAACATAACAATCTCTCATTTAACAAAGTATCAATAATTATGATCGACAATAATTAGGCTCCAAAACTTACTTGGAGATTATTTCACCATCAATGACTCCTTTATAGCGAGAACAACTCTTCATTCCTAAAAAAATAACTCCAACTCAAGTTGCACACAACTTTAATTCCATGAATCTTCTCAAGTGTTAAAATTCCATCCTCCAAAGTCAATTTGATGAAATGATTATGAACTTGTATATGCTTTGTCCTTGCATGATAAACATGATTCTTTGCTAAGTGAATAGCGTTCTAACAGTCATAATACAACACACTCTTCCCATACTTCTGACCCAATTCTCCCAAAAAGGATTGCAGCCATATCCTCTCTTTGCTAGCATCAGTTACAGCAACATACTCACCCTCAATAGTGAAAAGAGCAATTATCTTCTACAACTTAGAAACCCAACTAACTGCTGTACCACCTAAAATGTAAACATATCCAGTAGTACTCTTCCTGCCACCAATATCTCCTGCCATGTCCGCACCTATATAACCATATAATCCTAAACCTGGTTTTTTTGAAATATAAGGCTAAATTTGAAGTACCTCTTAAGTATTTGGGAATCCACTTTACTGCCTTACAATGCTGTTTGTTTGGATTGCTCATATATTTACACACAACTCTCACTGCATGTGCTATATCTGATCTTGTACATATTCTGTACATACATAAGACTACCAATAGTAGAGGCATAAGTCACCTTGGCCATGTAGGCTCACACCCCTGCTCTATAGAGAGTGGTTGTTAATTTGATATCCTCAAATGACTGGCCAAATGAGTATTAACTGATTTTGTATATCCATACTAAACAGGCTTATCATCTTATTCATATACTTTTCCTGTCATAATTTTAAGACGTCACTGTCCCTAGTAATTCTCATCCCAAAGATTTGTTTTGCAACACCTAAATCCTTCATAGCAAACTCTTTAGATAACTCATTTTTCAACTTATCTATTTCTTGTTTGCATCACCGCAATCAACATGTCATCAACATATAGTAGCAAAATAATATATGAGTTACCAAAGTTCTTTACATAACAACAATGATCCTTTTGACACCTTTTGAAACCATTACTACTCATAAAATTATCAAACTTCTTATGCCACTGTTATGGAGCTTGTTTAAGACCATATAAACTTTTTTAAAGTTTGCATACCATTTTCTCATTTTTCCTATACCTTGAAATCTCCTCTAAATTATCATGAAAAAAGGTTGTCTTTACATCCAAAAGCTCTGAGTGAAAATCTTCCTTTACCACTAATCCAGTTACTACTTTAATTGTGGTAAATTACACCATAGGAGAAAAAAATCTTAATGTAGACAATGCCTTCATTCTGTTGAAATCCCTTTACAACTAGTCTTGCTTTATTTCGCTTGCTTTCATCATATTCTTCTTTCAACTGGTAAACCTATTTAATCTACGAAGCCTTATTTCCTTTTGACAACTCTGTCAATTGCTATATTTGATTGGCCAATAATTAGTCCATCTTATCCTTCATAGCTAACCCCCGCTTGATTGATTTATCAACTTGTATAGCTTCACTATAACGTTTTGGTTCACCTTTATCAGTCAATAGAATATAACACAATGCTGGAAAATATCTCTCTAGAAGTCTAGTAGTCCTACTGGATCTTCTATATTGAGTCACTGGGTGTTTTGATGTATTTCTGGGGCTATATTTTCTCGATTTTCACATTAGCATTCTTTAACTAGATCACCAAAAGATCTTTCAGTAGGATCATATCATGTTTCTTAACTTCAGAACTTGAGTCTTTAGGGTCTATTCCCGACCTGTCTTTATACGAAACACTTTTATTGAAGATCACATCCTTGCTTCTGATAACCTTTCGTGTTTGATCATCCCAAAAACGATAACCAAACTCATTATGACAATACCTAATAAAGAAAACACCTTGTTGGTTCAACATCAAGCTTGCTTCTTGCAGTCGATCAATGTGAATGTATGAAATACAAACAAACATTTTCAAGAGTGAAAGTTTTACCTCTTTACCACTCCAAACCACCTCTGGTATTTTGCAGTTCAATGGTGTTGAAGGACCTCTATTGATCACATAAGTTGCACGGCTTACAACCTCAGCCATAACATCTTTGGTAACCTAGCATGTAACAGGCTTATTTAAAGTCCTATTTATTCTCTCTATTACACCATTTTGTTGAGGTATTCCTAGAGTGGCCTCCTTCATATTGATTCCATTATCAGCATAATAATTTTTGAAATCATCATCTACATATTCCCTTCATTAGATGACTATAAACAATTCACCTTCAATTGTGTCTCGTTTTCAACCATCGCTTTCCATCTCTTAAGAGCATAAAAGACATTAGATTTATCTTCATAAAATAGACACATACCTTCCTGCTTGAGTCGTCAATAAATGTCACACAATAATTCAAATCTCCAAGTAGTTGAAGATCCCCATACATCTGTATGAATCAATTCTAGTTTTGTAGCTTTTGGCTCCCTTCTATTTTTAGAGAAATAAACCATTTTTTTTCCAAAAATACATTATTTACACAAATTGTGTTCAACAGATTTTAAACCTGGTAGCTTTTGTTTAGACTGAAGCACTTTCATTCCATCCTCACTGGTGTCCCAGCCTATAATGCCACAAATAAGAACTAACAGCCAAATCAGCAACTCCAGCCATGTCTTTACAATTGGAAGTAATGTAAAGAGTTCCAAATTTATTTTCTCAAGCAACAACCATGGCTCTCTTATTAACTTTCCAAGCACTAGCATCGAAAGTCACATTATAACCTTCATCATCAATATGTACAACTAAGATTAGATTGCAAATCAATTTTGGTACATGCTTCACCTTATGAATTTTCTATACAAACCCATTTGACATCCTCAAATAGACATCACCAATACGAACAGTATCCATAGATTCTCCATGAGCAAGATATACCTTTCCATAATTTCTAGCTATATAGTTTTTCCTAATCTCATGATGTACAGTGGTATAAAAAAACTCACGAATCCGTCACCTAAGAATGAATAAGACTGTCAACCGATAAGAGTATAAACATCTTGTACCTCTTCAGTCACCGCATTAGTATTATCGTTATTCTTTCTTCCTTCTTCTTTGGTGCTCTGCAATTCTTCTTCATGTGGACAATTTTGCCACAGTTCCAACATTCTACATTCTTTTTAGACCTGAATTTGCTTCTACCATTCCTCCACTTCCCACTATTGCCTTTATTGAAATTTCTCTCAAAACTCCTCTCCCTATTCCGACATTAAGGGTAGATCTCAATATTGAAATTTCTCTAGAATTTCTTCTACTAAGTTCTTCAATAAGAATAGTATTACAAACATCACTGAATTTTAATTTCGCATTACCTATAGAGTTATTAACTGTAGCTCTCATAAGCTCCCAACTATTTAGTAGTGATGCCAATAGGATTATGGCACAGACCTCATAATCAAATTTAATCTCGACTGAAACCAACTAATTGATATGTATTTAACTTATTGAAATGTTCTACTATTGGAGCACCTTCTGCCATCTTTAAATTAAATAATTTTTCATCAGATGTATCTTGTTACATGTAGATGGCCTATCATACATATTGGACCTTCATCAAATTTTTTGTGGTTTTCTCCGCCGCTATGTTCTAACCAACGTTCTTCGACAATGTCATTAAAAAAATACCTAATACGTAACGATCAATGAGTTTTCAATCATCATCCACCATTCATTTCGACTTTTCATTTAGAAGAGGATGGTGCAGTTTTTTACTATACAAATAATCTTCGTGTTGCATCCTCTCGAATGTAAAATCCATACCATCAAACATGCAGATTCTCATTGACATTCCTTCTTCACCAATCATTGCTCTCAGTTAAAACCAAAAGCTTTTATACTAATTGTTGAGAACTGAAACCCCCAATTTGATTCACCAAGAGCAATCAATCGAAAAAATATAACTCAATAACAAGCAAGATTTATAGAGATTCGGCTTAATGTGATACTATGTCCTCTTCCATCGCTGCAGTAATTCATTATTAAAAACGTTTACAAGAGAAATCGTACTTCTATCTTCTCTAACCTCTTTTTCTTTCTTTTGATGATAATTATAAAGCCTAACCATGACTCTCTATTTATAAGATAAATTAGGACAAAATTGAATTTTACGAAGACTCCAATTCCTTAATAAAATTTTACCAGAATACAAATTTCTAAACAATCTTTAGATTAAATTTTGATTCGAGAGGGTGGGAAAGGGGCCTCCGCCCCTTCCAACCATACGGCGACCTCCTATACAATCAATCTGCGACCAGCTCTGTGAAATGGCATTAATTAGGCTCCACAACTTAACACAATGATCTGTCACAAGTTTTAAACTTTTAAAATAGAAAAATTTATTAATAGTGCCAATGTGCTACTGTGCAATAGGTATAAATGTCTTTCGGACTTAAACCTTACTTAATGATAACAATTTTAATTTAAGGGAGCCATAATGAACTAAGCCTTGAATTAAGTCTTTTTAGCCAAATTTCAATTGTCATACACACAATATCAATTTAGGCTCATTTCATAGAGAGTAATGTTGTTAATGGTTATGCACTCTTATCTTGATTCTAGTAAGAGTCGTTAAGGATATTTCAATCCCATAGCTAGGGTCTCATGAAAGCTCTTATGTAGGTGAATCCTCTAAGGATGCGTGTGCCCACACCTTGCAAGAATTCTCGTCTCGGTACTCATTCGGGTTCAACCCTTCCCGATGCTACATCATTAGCACTATTATCATGGGGATGAACACAAATAATATGGTGCTATTATGAGTCATGCAGTGCGGGTTGTTTTACCATATTGAAACTTCTTCATGGAATCTTCAATCACAAAGGTTAGATTACTATTGGATGTGACTCTCATATAGGCTTAAGTCCATCCATCTCAATAATTTATTTATGTCCATCACGTTCCTCTTGAACAACAATTTTGTACAATATATTTGCAAAGCCTTTATTTTGCTTGAACATCTGCAGAGTCTTCTAAGAAATTTTCAAAATGTCAATGTCACATATTTGAAGTATTACAAGATAAACACATAAAATTTTTAATATTGACTTTTAGTAACACGTTTGAGCATATGCACCCATTCAACTCCTATATTTCATTTGCAATCTTCAACTTTAATTTGAACACTTTCCTCAAAAATAT
Organism: Fraxinus platypoda; assembly: GCA_903798405.1. Classification (NCBI taxonomy): domain Eukaryota; kingdom Viridiplantae; phylum Streptophyta; class Magnoliopsida; order Lamiales; family Oleaceae; genus Fraxinus; species Fraxinus platypoda. The sequence goes on along the minus strand of CAIGRT010063985.1, from coordinate 4,937 downwards.
CAATTTCATGATAATTATAAATATACACGAATAAATTGCCCACACACGTAGAAAAATCTCTAATACCCTTTTTTTCGGAAAATATTGTAACGTGTCAGAACATTTGTTGTATTGTACTTTTAAACATAGTCCACCAAAACAACATATTCTGAAGGTAAAATCTCTATAGATGTGATACAGAGGCCATCCTTGACCTCTTTGTTGGCAAGGAGTGCTCCTTTACTCACCCTCAAAAAGCCATCAAGATTGTTTTTAGATCCTGAATACTGAGATTGTTATATAAAAGCTAAGTTTTCAATTGTGCATTCATTTATCAAAACAAAAGTAACTTATAGGAAATAGTAGAATGGAATTTTGGAACAAACCAAACGCGCTAGCGTCATGTTGAAGAACAATTCTCAAAGAGATGATATAGTAAATTTCATGTAGCAGTCGACAACATCAATTAAAAATAAGATGTGGGGATAGTTACCCCTAATTATTCGAAAATCACATTTATAACAATAAGCATGTTCAACATAGATATAAGATATGATGCACTCAAAACTGTTGGCTCTATTAGTGACCATTGGACCATGTACACCACAACACAAGATCCACCCCCATGAACATTAGGGGTGTTTGAGCTCCATTTTTATTAAGAATGTATTTTGTAATAGTGATTTTTTGGAGAATGTGCGGTTAATAAATAGGAAGAGTTTTGAGTTTACGGGTAAAATTATTTTATTGAGCGAATGTATGATTAAAAATAATTTTGGAGAAAAATGGGGATCACACAGGGTAAGTAACAAATTTTATCATTAATTATTTCACACTTAGACAAATATTAAGCATTTATGTGGACGACTGTTGTATGACTTTTCAATTGTCTTCCTCTATTTAATTTATTTGATATTTCCATAGCTGAACATTAGTTTTAAAATCATTTATGCTCTAGAAAAACAGATTTTGATGCAGTAATAAGCGACCCAATTAACAATATTTCTGGCTCTGACGCAACACAAATATTTCATAAGTATGCTACAAGGAGACTTTAATTTGAAATCCATAATTCACTCAAATATAGAACATAAAAATGAATGTGGTTCATAACCTTGAAATTATTGTTAAAAAAAATAAAATCTGTTAAACATCATGTTTCTCAATTAAGCAAATATGGTATCTTTCGCCAGATGAACCCAACATTTCATAAAGGAATAGATAAATATTAATTTAGCCTTCTAAAAATTCTAAATACAATTTTGAGAAAATAACCTTCCGATTGCTTGATATCAATTCACATTTCCAATTGCATTTACTTTGGTGGCAATCACATTATCCGGAGTTCAAAGAAACAACCGACCATTTCGAAGCCAAATTCAAAAATTTGGCTACTGCTACTGCTATCGCTATCGCTGATATGTAGTCGGTACTCGGTACATCTTTTGAAAGGGTTACATATTCTCCTTACCTTTCAATTAATCTAGATTTCAATTATCAGTCAATCTCACCCATATCACTCAAAAATAAATAAATAAAAGTATCAACAAGTCCCAAATTTCGGTTAATTTTTTCATAATTATCAATACATCCCAAGTTATCGTGATTCCATATTCTTAATTTTCCTCAAGAAATGCACATTTCACACAAACATCACCTCTAGTTAATAATTTAGTTCAAAGTTTTTATTCTCACTACATACCATGCTATTAACTGCCTAGTTGTTCTAAAGCTTCAATTTTTTCGTACACTTTACCCTTTGGTTCTGCAATCTTTATATTTCAGTAAATTTTACACATTTTACAACAATAAGAATCTTGATTCTATGACATCTTAGAGAATTAAGAAAACCCCCACTACAAGAAAATATCTAATGGCGACAAAAAAATGTTGTCGCATAAATAGAGATTTTGTTGCAAAAATAATTTTGCGACAACATTATGTTTGTTGCAGGCATTGTCGCACTATATGAGTCACAGAATGTATTTCGCGACAACTTTCAATCATTCGTCGCAATAAGAAACAGGCAACGTTATTCGTTTGACGCCAAAAGTATGAAATAGCAACAAGATATTTGTTGCCACAATATCGTCGCAATACATGTATGTCGCAAAAAGTTAAAAGGGCGACAAGTCAGTTTGTCGCAACGATTACTCTAATGAAGTTTTTGCGATAAAAATATTTGTTGCTAATAATCTTTTTGCATCATTATTTGAGTGTTGATAATAATCCTTCTGCAACATTTTTTACCGTTGCCATTAATTTTATAGCAATATTCATTGAGCATTGTCATTAATATTTTAGCAACATTCATTGCACGTCGTCATTTTCTATATTGTTATATATATATATATATTATTTTACATATATAAAACTCATTCCACATTAGTCGCTAAATTTATTGATGCTATAAAAATGAGTAATAAATGCATCATCTAACTGAGCGGAGAAGATAACAAATAAATTATTTACTGTTAATCTCAAAGTACAATAGATGGAACATAAGCATAAATTCTCATCATTTTCTAGAGCCACATTTTGAAGAGTCTAGTCATTGTACATCTAGCAGCATCTGCAAATGCACTAACTGCATTGAAAAGTATATCCTTCATAACCTAAAAGAGTAGATAAATCGGCTGCCCCTCTAATGACTCACGACACACTGCTTCTTCGACAGATTCATCAAGCTCCCAACCTCCCTGATCACACACATTTTTATCTTGAAATCAGCACCATTTTGTGAACAATAAGAAAGTTAACACTTCCAAAAAGTAAAAAAAATGAAGAAAAATATACGAAGAAGAATCTCTTTTCCTCAAAAAAGAACTTTTAATCCCTTTTATCTGAAAATTATACAATGAATCTCATTCCGAGTACTCACAGAAATACCCTAAATGGTGTCACGGTCTGTCTGACCTATAGAATTGACAAGGTCAATTACCTTCATAAACATCATTGCTTGACGTTTTATTAACTGATCACAAGAACCTCTAACTCCTCATCTGTGCCTCCATTGTTACCATTGTTATTATTGTTATATCTACATGGAATGCACCTGCAAAAATAATAGTATTAGAAAATATTTTACATAAAAAAGCTATTTTACCAATGTATAGTGTATACAATTAAAAGAACAATTGCCAGATGTTGGTGGAATCGTGAGCGATCTTTGTCGATACCAAGCTGAGTTAAAAATAAATAGACTCTCCAATGAAATAACCCAGTGTTTCATTATTGACAATCCCCTAAGCAACACAATATCGAAAGTTATTGAAAGCATAGAGAACAAAATCTTAAGAGTACTACTATAAAGGAAGAACCTATGCATGAATATATTAGACCAACCTTAAAATTGGCATGCAGAGATCTACAAAATTTGTATGTTTTAAAATCTAACCTGATGTCAATCCAAATTACAATTTCTAGATGAACAATTCATTTGACCTAGTTACATATAATTTATAGAGAAAAAAATACCTTGAGAAATAAACGTGAAAAGGCCATTGACAATAAAGATTGAAGTAGATAGTTATAATACTTTTCGGCCCCCTGCCACTAGACAATTGTTAATTTAAGACCAAGTCATGTGTGATAAGGAGAAGTACTGATAGCTAAAATCAACCTATGATAAACTCGAAGAATTTGACAGTATTCCAAGATTGTTGCTACCTTTCAGACTATGTTTCTCTCCATACTTCACCCCAATGTCACCACAATTCAATACATCCAATGTCTGAATGCAAAGTTGAACCTGAAACAACTTCCTATTGAGTAAAATACAGAAATAAGAATCCAATACTTCCTGTTAAGCATAAATAGGAAACAAATTCAGTGAAACGAGATGTAAAAAACAGTAACTGAAACAATTTTATTTTACAATAAACATAAAACCCAAACATTTGAAGCAACAAACCAGAGCGTCAATTTTTTTTTCTTTCCAAATAATCAAGATCTTTAGTTCGCCATTAAAACGATAAAAAAATGAAAAAAAAAATTCAAGACCGTATTTCTTTCTTTCCAAATAATCAAAATTTTTAACTCAGTACTAAAACAATCAACCAAAATAAAAGAAAATGGTAAAATTCCAAGAACCCCTAAAGTCCTAACCCTACTTTGTTAAAGTATTAGATGGGGTTTAAAAAAGATGAAACGGACACAATAATCAACAAACAAAATTAAAATTATTGTACTATATAAATAGCATGAAAAATGAAAAAGAAAAAGGATCTTTCATCAACTGCTTTGATTCAGAGGCACTGTATGGGCTTGATTTAGTGGCGAGGGTTGACCGGAGGTGGTTTTTGGCGTCGCAAGGGTTTGATTTAGTGAATAGGGATGGACAATTGGAGGTGTTGAGATAGAGACGTGATTTTGTAGGGCAGAAAAGTTTGTGGAAATGATTTTCATAATATTTCAATTCAGTCCTCAATTCATATATAGTTTATGATTTGGTCCATACTTCAAGTTGTTTGATTCCGAAACTCGCAAAGACTTCGACATTGGTCACCAAATCTCCATATTCATTCAAAAATCGGTTCTCTTCAAGTTCTGGAAGTTTTCAAACTAATCTCCAAACATTTTGTAAGTTACATTTTAGTCCTTCAACTTTTTTTTATACTTTTCTTAGTGTAGTTTGTAATGGGTAATATAATTTTGATGTACCTTAAATAACTTCTACGATAACATGAGAGATAGCAACATATGGATTAGCTTTGTGAAAGACCTATGACAATATTTTTTGTGTTGCAATTTTTTTTTTTCATTTTGTGATAATTTTCTTCCATCTCTAGAATTTTAGCAAAAAATATTCATGGTTGCAAATATAGACCATTGAGCTCTATCAATTTCCTTTTTCGAAAGTAACTTCGATTCTGGATGACCTAATAATCTAGTATTTTGAGAGAAGACTGACAAGCTTGTAGTTGGAGTCCTTTTAATCTACGACAATATTAGATCTT
>CAIGRT010063962.1:0-11443 GCA_903798405.1 Fraxinus platypoda | reverse complement strand
AGATATGGACCTATCCCGACCTACTGATCCAGGACACGAAGAGTTTGCTTGATTATTTTCATTATTGGTCTGTCAGTCATGTACCTAGACAAGTTAATGTGGTTGTTCATACTTCAGCAAATGAAGCACTTAAACTCTCTGGGAGAGAATTGTGTTGGAGGAAACACCTCCTTGTATCCGGAACTTACTATTTTCAAACTTTATGAAATGCTTATTCTCAAAAATAAAAAAAAGAACAGTGGACCCAATCGTTCAGTTCTCACCATGCAACTGAACAACTGAATTTAACAAACAATTAATCTAGTTGTATAAAATTTGTTGACAAAATTAATATTGGTAAGATCTAGACCATTGATTTTCAATAATTTCAAAAACTATTTTTGAAATGAATGATATAGATGTTAACACACCATTTGTAAATCAAATTTATCAACCTACTTTATACGCATAGCATGATTCTTTAACCAATCACTGCGTTTTTAGCAATTTTATAAACATTTACAAATATTACATTTTTATGACAAAATAGTTTTAACACTTTAAATAATTGGAAAAGGCACGCAATTTGGTGGCATTTGAACAAATCAAGTCGATTCTAGTAGTAGTTGGCACGTCTAGCCTTCGGACCGGTTTTGTATCGACTTACTACGAACATCAGCATGGCTCAGAAGCACCAACTTGAGTAGATATAATCATTGTTCTTATTTTTATTTTTATTAAGGAACCAAATACATAAAACGCAACCTCGATTGAACTGGACTCGATCTAGAGCATGTTTGGTTTCGCTTGAATGATACGAAAGTAGCCAAAGTGCCAAAAACTATGAACATATATTACATTAGAAAAACTCCCCTATAGTCAACTGCAGGGGAGAATTATGTGAACAAACCGAAAGTGATGGCACTACATATGGTTAAAAACTGCAGGGTAAATGAAAAATCGATTTACCCTAAACCTTACTCTTCCAACATATGACCATATTTGTTACACTGCTCGTAAAGTTGCTACCCTACAACTAAAAGAGGAAAATAATGTCACGTGAGAGAATAGGACTATCAAACATCGCTCGAGGAGAAGGACAGGGAAAACGCAATATGCATGAAAGATCAGGGGCACATCGCAAGTCAATTTTTAAGCTGTGCAAAATATTTCTTGTCTGCATTAGCGAGGCGATCCTGAAACATAGCCCACTCACTTCTGCATCTATCTCGTACCTGTGAAAGAGAAAACAAACATTTCTGCTAGTCATTCTCATACATGCAGACAAACCATTACCAAAACTATCCTTAAATAAGTGGGTCGTCATGTCATGTCATGTCATGTCACTGTACTGAAATTGAAAATTTGAGGATCTGAACAAAAAAATGATTGGGGGCCATGTGATCTATTTTCTCAGTATAGGGACCGCGGCTGCAAATTCCCTCAAAGAAGCACAATCATTTTATAAAGGGAAGCCAAGTTTCTCAATTTTGTGAATCTCCTGACTGAATAAGAAACGTATCTGATCATAACAGATTTTGGGGGATAGTTAACAGTTATAAATAATTAAATATGTGACCAATTCATCACGACAGGAAGAAAGATGTAGTTCTATGCAAATCAAGGTGGGGGAACCCAAGAGTAGAGCTCCCTGTTAGACAATATAGAGAAATTTTATATATACGTACCCCTTTCCATGGAGCAATACCATTCTCAGGTTGACCCTGAATGTTGAAATACAGATGTTAGAATTAGTGAGACAAAGTAAAAGCTTACAATAAAAAAAGAAACAAGCAAGAGGGGAAAAAATAGAAACTGACAAATAAAAAGCATGTCTAAAAAGGACAGGAATGAAGACAGCACGGACATCCAATAAGGGAAGAAGGCCCGGAAAGAGGGCAGATGTATTTATCAAATATAAGATATAGGGAAAAAGTGCATGTTGTGCATGTCCAACACAAGTTTTCAAATATGCCTGGACGTTGCCATCAATTTTAATCTGATAGCCAAGTGCAGAACATCTCATTCATTTCAGGATTTGGTTCACAACTTGACAGGCAAAAATCAGTCACATTTTCACATATTCTGGATGCTCCCATAGAAGTGAAAATATTACTACCCAACATGAAACACAGTTTCTCGATATAATCATCAAAACTGATTTTCTTATACAACGGAAGGACTTTTAACTCAAGGAAAAACATATTATGGAAGTACATAAACTTTGCTAATGTAATGGCATATGCAAAAGCAACAAAAACCAAGGAGATACAATGCAATGAAGATGTTTTAGAAAATAGGGGATAGAAGTCATAGTTGCATTTCTACAACTACTGTAAGATAAGAAAAATAGAAGAGAAATGGGAAAAACCCAAGACCCCAGAAAATCTACTTCTCATTCCTTTCACAATCCCATATTCTTTCATCAACTTCTGCAGGAGATAATTACATATCTTGACAATATTTTATTAATGGGTAAACAGATTTTTCGATAGCATTTGGCTCTAACAGAAACAGTAATCATATCTGTATACTCAGCACATATTTTGCAGTCTGAAGGAAAAAATAATCTTTTGACCAACATGAACCTGTACTAAATTATATGCATTGACAGTAAAACCTTATGTCTTCAGATCACATCCCTAAAATCAGTTCTTAGTATTGCCCTAAATTTTGGAAATATCCTATGCTAGGCACTTATCCACAATTAGAAGAGTGGTCCCTTCGATTTTGAATTATTGACTGACATATCTATTTCCTGGGAGCAATAGAAAAGCCTGGCGGCTTCGCTCATCTTCTGCTCAAGAATACACTTGTATAAACCAGGATAAAACTCTTCAATGCCCTCAATGGAATGTTTGAAGGGACTTCAACCAGAAGTACTTTTAATATCTTCTCTTGAGATCATCTCATTTAAATGATCAATTTATGGGCAATGTAGTATTAATATTCAATCATCCCAACACGTAAAGCAGGTTGTTGGACTTTTCAGCTGACATTTGACACTTAAGCAATATTCATACAAGAATAAATTTCAATATTGTGTCGGAATACCCAGAAAGCAGGAAAAAAAGAAATATGATTATGTAATAGATTTACAAGTTGATGATGACAGACCTGACTTCCAAGAGATGGAATAACTTGATGCACAATCCATTGTGAATCAACAACACCAATTTTTTCGTGTGCAGGCTGCAGGGCCAAAACAAAAGTTAGAGAAGATCTTTCAAAAAAAAACATGTATTACCCGCAAAATAAAAATAGTTAGTCTGGCTAGCTGTCAATATGCAACACAGCAGGAAGACTTGGAACTCTTCGGTAGGTGGAAACAAACATATTTTTCCATGATTTCCTTGTTAACTACTCCTATTTCATGAACGAGTTAATTTTTTTCTTCCTTTTATATTTTCCCTTAAAAGGGTGAGGGAAGGTGACTAATTACCTACATGCACGCATGTGTGCACACACACAGAAAGAGAATAAGAGAGAGACAACTAACATCCACACATCTTCTGAGTGCAAAATCTAAACCCCATCCATGTACCAAATCATTCTGCAAGCACATAATTAGAGAAGTTAGTGCTGACTGTTATAGGATAAAAGAGACTAATATGAAAAGAAGCTGATTTAAAGCACTAGAATGAAGAGATTTAACATAGAAAAAAGTGAACATGTGAAGCAGTGTTATATGATCCCAAAACTAGATATGTACCTGGATCATATGCCAAACACATCTCCAAGCTTCACGAGAAAACACTGGAGCCATTATTTCCACAAAGCTGAATGCAAGCAAAAAGATAATGTACAATTGCATTATTAGGGCATTTCCCATAGGTCAAGATGTACATTGTGAGTCCATAAAAATATCATTTCATGCGTGTGTGTGAGTGGTTGATTTGGTCAATTTTCAGAGGAAATCAACTTATCTCAACAAAATCTTGTAGGTATATGGGATTATGCTATTTTTCTTTCACATAACTCTACACAAGGCAATAATCTTAAAAAAACTACAAGATACATCCCCATTCTTACAAGTCAGTTTCATTTTCCTTTAGATATTTACCAATATTAGTATCGCTCTGCCTAACACATAAATCAAGGGGACTAATTTTGCTTTAATCCAAAACTGTATTAGCAGTTAGTAATTTATCTTCCATGTCTACTATCCAAGAGACGTAATAGAATCCTATTTCCTCTTGCCTTCGGACAATCAATTAACAGGTGTCCATCTTAATATTCGAACTTCACCTATAAGCTATGTTTCAATTTGCAGTATTTTTACCTAAATGACAGCACACCTTATTAAATTTTTATCAACATATCCATGTGAACACATACAAGGTGTGATTATCCAAATACAGTTCTCAATATCATAAAAACCATCCTATTCCTGTCCCCATAGCATCAGAGCTACTTATCAAGCACTTCTGTCACCAACCAATGATACCATTGACTTTCAATACCCCGGTAAATCTTTCACAGATTAATTGATAAATAGATAGAGGAGAGAATTTACGCTGCACATGGAGGCAAATGTGGATCACTGCACCAGCCTGGTTTTTCTTCTGTGTCCCTATTTATCACCATCCAAATATACCAATATAAAAAGCTTGCACCAAACCTATCAACTTAAACGAGCACTTTATACACAAACGAAATCTTAGGTTCTTCCTCTATAGATCTATTAATGTATGTGTTCTGTTTTATTTCCTTTGTTTTCTTTCTTTTTTCCTTTTTTTTGAGGGGGTGTAACTATTAATAAACATACTTGTGCACTTCTCTGTCACCTCTCCTCTTTGTCATTTGCCATGTCAGTCCATTATTAGGTTCAAGACCAGGCTGGGAAATCTCTAAACCATGTTTCTTAACCAATTGAATATACCTGCCAAATTGAGAAATACCCATCATTGAGAGCAGAAAGAACATAATGCAATAAAAATAATAGGAAAAATAGGAAATTATTGGGGACTACAAAAAACAACAATTACTTCTCAGCATTGAAGTGTTCAACTCCAAGATCTTCATCCCAAATGAAAATATAATCATAAGCAGCTACAACATCAGGGTGCAGATATCTCTTTGCATACCACCTAAATGAAGAAAAAATAAGGATAAAGAGAAGTGTTTAGATGTGGAAAGAAAAATCTATATTTCGTCATGACCTTGTCACTTAAAATCTGTAACTTTAAAAAAAAAAAAAAGAACTTAGCCGCCCCTGTTTGACAAAAATTAAAGAGAGTTTTTTGGGGAAATTAAGTTTTGGAGTAGTGATTTTTTTGGAGAAGTGTGGTTAAAAAGTAGGAAAAAGTTTTGGGTTTACGTGCAGAATATTTTATTTGTCAGACTCCGTGGTTGAAAATGAGTTTGAGAAAAAAGAAAATGATTGTCAAACAAGGCTCGTATTATCTTTTTTATTTTATTTCTATTATGCTAAAAATTTAATTGATTTTTCACGATGCTTGCATAACATATTTGAATTACATCCAGAGAAATTTATTTCTCCAAATAGACTCATTATTTTCTAAGAGTACCTGATAGTGACCTAGGGACAAAGCGAGGATATCAAGAAAATCATGACCACAGTGGATAAAAATGCAAAGCTTTTAATCCCTTCAAAGAGGTCTCATAATGTCTCTAGTTCACAAGAATATGAACAAAACAACTAAAGAAGACCGTAAGCTAAAATTGATGAATCTTACCATTTCGTTTGCTTCCTAACACTAACATGTACTGCACGCTGTGACCACTCAAACTGATCCCATTCACTGGTCCGCCCATCATAGTGAAAAAGCATAATTTGAAAATCCTCAGTAAACTACAATATTATACCAAAATAAAATTCAGTATACAGGAACCCTATAGTAATCATATTTACAATTATCACAATGAAACTCAAACCAGCATAACCTTCTTCACTGCTGCATCAATATTATTCTTTTGCTCCAAGCCTACTGTAAAAGTTACTAGGTACTTTGGCTTCCTTTTCAGATCCTGTAAGTTCCAAAGCAATCTTATGAGCATACTCCAGTTACCAAAGTTTTTATACAATAGAAACTTCTTTCTGGATCCTAGTCATATAATTGCTTTCATGCTGCTAAATATTCACTATGGCTCCCAACGTCATCATTCTTATTGTCATCCACACTGATGCAGGAGAATTGCATCAGAAAATAGAGTGGAAAGGATAGCAAAAATGCAAGCAGAGGCTAATATGCATAACTAATGAACTATAACAGCAAATATAAGTTTGAATCTGACCACTCATCCAAGTATTGCGTTAGGATTGTAGAAATGAATTGGCATTAAGTATGAGGATTCCATGACAAACAAAAATTATTGAAATTATAGCGGTAATACCAGTTCCACTTTTTTTAATCCTTACTTCACTAGGGTCACCCCATAATCTTCGCAGATAAAAATCCGACTCTGAAACTACAATTCCCGGTGGCAAAGACTCTGCACCATGAGGGTTTGTAGGAGCATAGATCTGAGAAGCCAAAAATAATGAATAAATCGCCAGGAGAAGTCAAAGGTATCATAACCTTGCTATAGATATCAAACCAAGCATAGCAACGAATGCATCAATTATAAGAGAGCCATTGCACTTCAATCCATTATAATCATTTAACTACTAGATAAAAAAAGATAATGGGCACTCATCAAGTTCTACCAATTTTGTATCCAGCCACAATAACGAACCAATGGAATAATCTTTACCGGTCTTCAAGGTAAAAGAAAGCTTCAAAGTTCCAAAAAAGCATCATAAGAATCCAAAGGAAGCAAAAGAAATACCTTAGGTGTTAAAGGAGTACTGCCCGAACCAAGATTTTCAGGAAAACTACGACTAGCAGAACTACGGCGATCATCATTAAAGGCTATATCAAAAGATGACATGAGACTTGAAGGTAAATTAATCTGCCAAAAAATAAATAATACAATGAGTCAAATGAGTGCCACATGACCTCTCAAGTAAGTTTAACTCACTTTCTGAGCCAATGTACCTTAGTCAAAGAAACTGATGGAAACGAAACACCTATAAAATATCCAAGCAGCATCCCCATAAAAGTTGTTATAACGAGTCGAGCACTATCGTTCGACTTCCTAACAACCCCACTGCATAAAGAAAGCAAAAGAAAAAATAAGAACGCAACTTGCACAGAGCTTGGATTTATTTTTACACTGTTAATCAGGATGACAAAGCTCTACGAACCTGCGGTGCAAGTTTCCCATAGTGACAAAAAGTTGCTCAACTCAAAGGTTGTGCACTAGGCAGAAACCAATTTCATGAGCAACACTAATGCATCCACCAGTTTCGCAGAAGTAAATTTACACCTCACCAAGTCGAATTTCCTGTCAACACACATTCAAGGAATAAATTAATACCAAATACTCACCCTCATATTCTAATTGATCGATTAATAACTACTCTCAATAACTTTTTAAATAGCCACATAAACTAAAGCAGCTTTGCATACCAAATTCTCTAGCTAATTCAAAAGATTTCTTATTTCCTATTTTACTACTAGAAAGAACCGCAGACGTCAGCTTGGAGAAAGAATAAATGAACCTGACTCTAGAAAAGGGTAAAAAATAAAGTAACTTCAAGTAATTGTTTCAACATTTCCAAAATAGAAAACAAGTAAATTCCGAATTCAATTGTCGATCTGTGAGGCACAACACCTGAAGCACGAGGTACTGGTAACTAGCGACATTAACAAAAATTGAAAATAAACAAACACTAAACCCAAAGAATAAAGGAAATCAAAGCGCTAAAATTGGGCATATTTTATCAAGCAATAATCTGGAGATGTCAGATTAAATTCATAGAAAAAATCTATCAAAGTTGCGTTTCGTTTCTGAAAAGATCGATCATTACAAACGCACAAACAATTTAATAAAAAATAAATATTTTTGAGAATGAAATTTAAAAATTTAAAATTGATAGATACAGTAGAAGGGAGGAATCTAGGGTTTGAGAGGCTTACAAAATTTACCCGGTTATTGCTCGATAGACGGAGAAAATGAGAAGAAAGGACCGTCTTTGTGTGCTCCCGAGAGATCGGTATGGTTTTCGCTTGTTTCGGGCAAAAATTGAACTGAAATTAGAGCAAATGTCATCAATTTTTGCTTTATAAATTTACCATAATTCTTCCATCAAGTATCAGCATTTCCTATATATATGATATGACATGACTAGTTCAGATATTTATTGTTTATCGAATCTTATAAAATTGACACAGTGAAAAATAAGACGACGAATACGAAATTTGCCTAAATTAGGATGAGCAAATTTTCGAAAAAAAAGCATCCCAACTAGATCACGGGAAACAAATAGGCACTTCGATTGAACTTTGACGGATTCTATTTCTCACAACAAGATTATATGATTCTCAATACTATGTTTTAAGGGCTTTGTTGGTTTTTTTGAAAAGTCGAATGTTGCTTTCGAGACTAAGATTAGCTTTTGAACACACTTAGGACTTGTCTGGTTCCGCTTTTTTGTGAATTAAAAGTAACAAAAGTGCCGTTGGAACTGGTCAGAGGGACCCACGCGTGAGAGAATGGGTCAACAATGGCTGTCAATAACGGGCAAAAAATAGATTTTGCTGCTCCAAAAAGCAATCCCAGACAGGGTCTTAATAACTTTCTAGAACTCTTGCCCGATCTCAATTTTTTAAACCTGATTTTCACCCACATATTTTACGGGGCTCATAAATTGAAAAAATTTCACAATCATTCACACTTTACAATATTTCTTGAAGCATAATTGGTTTTGGTCTGGTTCAATACCATTGTTGATGAGACAAATTTATCGTACCAAGTTTAATTCGATTTTTGTAATGAAGCCTTTTGTAATCAGATCGAATCAGACCATCAAAAAAACCTTGCATCTTTTATCTGAAGAGAGTAGACATGAAGTCTTGAGTTTTTCTCGGATGTGTTAACAATTCATGGTTTAATTATCTTATTAAATGCTACATTACATTTTAAGTGATAGTTAGGGAAACAGACGAATTGAGGGACACAAATTTTGCAGGATGTTGCTCAAAAGTCACTATTACTTGGTTGTTTGCCTACTTCATGGGACGTTGTGACTTATGTCTCTTGCTTGCTTATCAAAGAGTGAACGTGTGGATAAGTCCCTGTTTGGTACACGGTCTTTCAAAATACATTATTTCAAAACTTATTTTTAACTACACATTTTTCAATAAAATAATATTTTTCATCACATCAATAATTTTTCCTTACTTTTTAACCACATGTTTTCCATCATATCACTATTTAAAATATATTCTTTTTCTCAATAATATTTATCAAACACTTAAGTCACTATTATATGAAGTAATTCATTAAATTCAATAGCAAAAAATATATTTGATCGAACCCTTACGAGTTAGGTGGCATGAAAGTTGAAAGATTTTCGATTACACAATAAATAGTTATTCAGTCTCAAATACGTCGTATGATTTGCTATCTAGGTATTTTTTAGATTTTGTTGAATCGCTCTATCTAACAAAGCTTCCAAATTTAGACGAGCTCAATACCTTATCAACTTGCATTGAAGAGAATTTGTTTTTGAAAATCGTCTATTACAGTTTATACAATGTTCACGTTCAATCAGGATAATTGCCGATTAAGGAGCCAAATTGAATTTTGCCAAAAGTCTATAATTCTGAGAACGGAGACTTTAAATCCTTTCCCCACTCGATTTTGGCATTCTAACTCAATATTAGTTCGTCTCTCGAAATTAATACAAAGTTATGTTTTCCCTTTACTTTTCTTTATCTATTTTTTGACTCATTTTTCATTGAAATGAACTATTTATCATTTTACCCCTCAAAAGCGTGTATCTAAAGTCAAATAGACAAAATCCTTTTGGTGGTGCCAAGAAAAATATGTTGAGAAAGAAGTTGCAACAAGATTTTTAATTTGGAGACTAACCCTTTACCAACTAGCACCAACACAAGATGTCAATTGTGTTTTAAAGAGATTTGCTAAGTAAATAGCCAACTTTTCACATTATCTAGTCTCCGTCGAGAGAATTGTACGATGCGGGAGAAAAAATCAACATAAGACACGTGAGAATTGAACAACAAAGGACAAAATTAATTTTAATCACGTACTTCTACAAGGTAGACTAATATTTCATCAGCTATCCACAATGATACGAGACAGAGCCTATAGATACAATCCACACTCGAAAAGTTGAAGTTCGAAGATTATAAACTAGGGAACAAATGAAGCATTCAGATGGAGTCTTGGAGGAAATTTTTCGCAAGATCAGATGTCACCTCGGTCGTGGTTGTGCAAGGAAAGATCGCGATGGCCTGATAGAAGGTCGAGGAGACGAGCTCACAACGACCATATTCTGTGATAGGTTAACCACGGACCATGGACGGGTCTGGTAAGGTTGCAGCAGGCTCTTACCATCCTTTGAATCACCTCGTGCAGTTGCTGTCTGCCATGAATGCAAGCTCAATCCAGACAAAACAAAAGCCCTTCTCTTTTGCATTTCCTGTAATTCGGCATCCAATGCAAGACAATAAACTATTAAATATTTCCTGTAATTCCAATTTACATGTTCATTTCATAATATTAATTATTTAGTTATTTAAATTTTATGTTTAACCGTTGAAGATTTATGACAATAAACTATTGAAATCTTTAATAGGCATTAAGATTCAAATAATTGTGAGTGTACTAACTAATTAATTATCTACCTTGTCAATTAAGAATTCACGTGAATTTCTTTTAAAATAAGTTAATTCTTTTTTGTTATGTGATGAATATGAATTTAAAATTTAAAATGAAGCAACTTGATTCGATAAGTTATGATTGAATCTATTTGTTTATGTTACTAATTGTTTGTTCATCCTTTAGATTGAACAAAAAAATTTTAAAACAAAAAATTATCTAAATTGACGTACGAAATTTCATCGTTGACATAATCGAAAACTTGTAAATGTAACCAAGACTTGCACTCGAGAATGCACGAGGGACTTGGGGGTGTGAAACACAAGTGGGACGAGGATTGGACACGAGGGACGCAATCCAAGGCTGAAACTCGCTAGCAATGCAGACGACAGACCTATATAAATAGCGTAGAACTTAGAAGAAGTTTCGAAAGATTTTGAAACACGGATAAATTTGTGGAGAAAGTCAATTATAAGAAATTCTATGGTAAGATTGTGTTCAAGAATTCTAAAATTAAGAAAAGAGATGCAAAAGAATTTTGTAACTAAATGACCATTAAGAAGTTGTATGAAATTGTAATAGTTGTCTAGAAGGTTGTTGAAAGGAAATTTGTTGGCACAATGATGTAATGCCCATTTGGCCTATTGAGCTGGCCCAGCTGGAACTTAATGAAGGCCCAGGTTACTAATCTGTTCTGTTTTGGTGCAAAACCTGTTTTCTAGAGAAAGCTTAAAACCATATTTTACTTACCTGATTTTGGACGCCTGTG
>CAIGRT010063950.1:0-17823 GCA_903798405.1 Fraxinus platypoda | reverse complement strand
ATGAGTGACCATTGGGAAGCATTTTGAACTTCGATAAGTAAATTATGACAAATTGTAAGTTGGATGAGAAATGAAACAATGGTTTGGCTAATTTGTCATTTTTTAACGGCCGTTACTTGCCCGTCAGATTTTCGTTAGCCACGTCAGCGAATAAGGTAACAGATTTTTGAAAGTGATGGACGGAGTGCAAATAGGCAAAGTTCAGTGAGCACTTTAAAGTTTAGTGAACAGTCCGTGACCATGATATAAGTTGGGTGATTATTGAAATAATTGACTCAAAAGTTTGTGTAGTTTGATAGAAAAGTTAGGTTATCTGAACTAAAATTGTGACTTCGACTATAATTTATCGCAAGACGCATGATATAGGTGCGCAAGTATGGTTTATCAAGGGAAAAAGTCATGAGTAAAGAAAAATGCTGACATAATTTATATCGAAGCTGACTTAGTGGTGCATGATTGACTTGTTTTTCTTTTTTCTCTTTCTCCATCTTTCAATGATTTCATGTCATGTGTTGTTTGTTAAAATTCCTGTACATATAGTATGATTGTTTATTGAGATGCACAGAGAAATGATTAAAGAACAAAGAAATTGTATGTTGCAATCAAGTTGTTGTTTTTAGTTTAAAATATGAATTTTATGAATTATAAGTATTAAATAACTAATTTCGAATTTTAAATATTATTTCTAATAGTTTTTAAATAAAATGTTAACATACTAAACACAAATTTCTTATATTACGGGGAAAGATTAAACACAGTCTCACCTGTTGTATATTTAATTAGGAAAATTGGCAAAATTAGTCCCTAAATGTTGGCATTTCTATGCAATAGGTCCCTAAACCAACGCACCGCTGCCAAATGCCCAAAACAATGAAGGGAATTTTTCGTTCCTAACACTGTCCAAGAAAAAATACATGCTGGCATTTTTCGGCGTAGATTTTGTTAATCACCTTATGCTGGATTTTCATCTTTTGAAAGAATAACGTATCAGTTTAGCATCGATCAATGTAGCAATGGACCCTGCTACCTTGTTGTCAAGTGAACGAAACTACTGTTAAACAATTTTGTTCTGTTCAAAATCAAAACGTTGACGAATTTTAGAGTATCAAGAATTTTGTTTGATATATTATTCACCCCTAGCACACTCTAATGAAAGACAATGCACTATAAACATCAAAGACCAAGTATAATGTATCATTTCATTATTATAAAAAGATTGAACAAGACATTAGTCTTTATAATTAGATCTTATATATATATAATTGAAGAGCTTGATAAATCAATTCACAACAAATAGTACTATTTAAATAGTCTTAAATCATTTTTTATTTTNTAAATAGTCTTAAATCATTTTTTATTTTGTTAAAAATCACATTTTTAGTAGATTTTGATAAAATGTATTGTTGAAAAGTTATCAATCATATAAAATATATGATTGAAATTGAGTTTACTAAAAAATGAATTTTAAAATTGAAGGCAAAACAGAGACTAAATATAACTTGAATTAAATTGTGCATATCATTCTCATGAAAATATAGTAAAGATATGTGAATGTGTCCATTTATTTTGTGCACGTAGAGGGTGATAAAAAATGAGAAATGCTACGTGTACCCTCATATTTATCACTTGTGTGACAGAATGCAAAGTTTCACCAGCCTATGAAATCTTGACACTTGTGCATTCTATCCCGCGATAGACCCGAATGTACAAATAGCATCTCTAGTTAAAGAAAAAGAAAGTGCCGCCACATAGCATATCGGTTCAACAATGACAGTCACAGATAAATGGAATCTAGACTTCTCCAAATGGGCAGAAAGCCACCCCCACCCACGCACCCACTTCACCAAACTGGCCAAAATCCTATCTTCTCCTTTCAACTTCCTATGCAGACTACTCAACTTGACAGTTTAAGCACCCATAAAAAAACTCCAGGTGGTACCCCCAGAATCAGATGCAACCAAAGATAATACTTAGGTCATATGCCCAAATTAAACCATATTTTCTTAAAACTAAGATAGATAAAAGTTATTTTTAACTATTGTTTTTTAGATGGATTTGAATGAACTATTTACAGATTAAAAGCAATAAAAATTTGGTTTTTTAGATGTAAATTCTTTAAATTTAGCAACAAAAGAGTATATTCAAGTGCTTCTAGATTTGGTGTAAGGTTTTGACAATGTACACAATGTCATTTCATTTTAACAGGTGGATCCATTGCATGAACTCCCAGATCACTTTCAGCTAGCAATTATTCAGAAAATCAAGATTTGTGGGTGTATGAATCAAAACTCAATTCATCAAATTTCCACCCTGTCACAGGATTGGAGAAGGCAAGATAAAGTTGGTGAGATTTTTGCGTAGGATAAGAAGAAAGATGTAGAAATAAAAACAACAAAAACAGAATTTGTGGCTACAATTTTCTTGAACCCCACTAGACTACCATAGCCAATCCCCTTCATCTCTGTTTCCATGTAAAAGGGTCATTTTTCCCTTGTTCTGCCTTTTTGATTAGATTAACTTCAGGCAAATCAAGATTCTCCCAGAAATTTGGGATAATTAAGTTCTTTCACTACCACAAAACAAAGAAAGCATAAGTTCTTTATTGTTCATGGGCTGGAGTCTTAATTGCTGAAACCCATATAGAAATTCATTCTCCATATTGGGATTTTTTGAAAATCTTGGGAGATGTCAGGGGGTAGATGTAGTATTGTATGGTTCAGGAGGGATCTGAGAGTGGAAGATAATCCAGCATTAGCTGCTGGAGTGAGGGCAGGGGCAATAGTGGCAGTTTTTATATGGGCACCTGAGGAAGAAGGGCGCTATAACGCTGGAAGGGTTTCAAGATGGTGGCTTAAGCAGAGTTTGACTCATCTTGATACCTCTTTAAGAACCCTAGGCACTTCTCTTGTCACAAAGAGATCTAATGATAGTATTTCTTCACTTCTTGAAGTTGTGAAATCTACAGGAGCTACTCAACTCTTTTTCAACCATTTATATGGTTAGTTTTAGTTTTTTCTTTTGTCATATTTCATTGGGTTTCAGTACATGGTTTTGCTTGTGTTAATCTATATTGGATCTTGAGTTTTTTTTCTGTTTCTTCATTTTCTTGGATCAGTTTAATTGAAATATGATTGTTTAAAATGTTGATGATGTTTTGGTCACTCATTCCTTGTAGCTGCTTGAAAGTAAAATATCTTCAAATAGTTTATAAATTTGTTGTGTAACCTTATCTTCTCCTGTGGGCGGATAAATGCTGCACTGTATGTACATAACTTAGCATGCTTATTATACTGCCACTCCATTATGGTGCACATGTATTGTATTCCCATTAGTGTTATCTATAGTGATCAGTTTCCTTCAAGCATCTTCAATTTTCCAAAAAAAAAAAAAAAAAACAGGAAATAAATTTTTGTCTTGGTAGTGTTGATTCTATTCTCAAATTAGTCTATCTTGTTACTGGTACTTTTTTCGCTTTGTCTTGTTAGTGTTGATTCTATTCTCAAATTAGTCTATCTTGTTACTGGTATGTTTTTTTGCTTTTTCTTTGATTCTTTAATCGAACTGTACTTCTGCAAACATTAGCCACTTCGGGCTTATAACATTTTTGTTTGTTTATTTTAGACCCCATATCACTGGTTAGAGATCACAGAGCAAAAGAAGTTTTAACAGCTCAAGGTGTTGCTGTCCGTTCCTTTAATGCGGACTTGCTTTATGAACCTTGGGAAGTTCATGATGGAGAAGGCCGTTCATTCACAACCTTTGCTGCATTCTGGGACAGATGCCTTAGCATGTTGTATGATCCCGAGGCTCCACTTCTCCCACCTAAAAGAATCATCTCTGGTCTGTTTCCTTTCTAACACTTAATTACACTACTTCTATCTTGGTGTCTACTATCAATTGTGGTTTAATAGATTTTACTAACTTCAGGGAACATATCGTTTTTATAAATCTTAATAACTTCACAATCTTTTCAATTATACTTATCAAACTTGTAAAGTGAAAACATCCTTTCTAAATGAAATATTGCTTTCTATAAAATGTTAAAATTATTGGTGAAAGCATCTGACTGATATCATGACAGTTCAATTCCACCAGCGGTAAACCACTAACATAAAACACATGCTAAACCCAATATTGGGATCATTAACACTATGTTGCTCTAATGTTGTGATATTTTCCTGAACATTACAGTATATAGATTGGAGGACAACATTTTCAGTCCACCCATTGTCTTCATGAAGTTATGCTTGTTAATTCTCTCTCTCTCTCTCTGATTCTTTGACTTTTGTTTCTTAATTCGATTGCCTCTGTCATCAGATAGTCTCGCATGATTTTGGTGTCAAGTTGGGGGATGTGAAAACTGTGCTACAGGATCTCATTCTTTTCCTCCATCTCTTCTTTTAAATAAAATGGAATGCTTAATATAAATCTCCATATCCTATACCTCACTGGTTCTCTTCTCACTAACTTGCAATATTACCCTTGAGATCGGAATATGTGTGGTTGGTATATTCTTTGGATCGATTTACGCATACACACATACTATGAAATGAATTGTTTGATTTCATGGATATATAATGACAGCCGAAACTAGTCTTTGGCAACAGAAATAAGCTAGCTTAATCCTGTTCTTGGTTGAAATAATACCATCTTGACATATGTCATTAGCAATTTATTTCTCAAATTTAAACTAAAGGTGATAATCTGATATGATTGATTAAGTATATGATTGTGCATGTTAGCATATTAAGACATATATAATAAAGATATATATCTCTTGACTCTGCCTTGTATTTGGTAACAGCGTGATTTACAGTATGGTTTGGAATTATAGCGGTATTAATTGAGTCTTAACCCTTGAGTTCTTGTATACAAAGATAACTGTTAAATAGATTATACATAAATGATAACACTTCATAGGCTGGTGGCTTTCAAAGTAGCAATCAAATTCATCCATTATGTGTGGGTGTGTGTGAGAAAGAGATGATATTCTTATCTTTGGAGAAGCTTTTTAAACCTCATATTAGTCATCTATCAGTGATCAGTTTCATTATGTCCGACAGATTGACCAGTCAGCTTTACATGTCCACTTATTTAATGGCACCAATATTTTGTGTTAATTTACTTGGTATAGTTGCTTCCATAAAAAATAGAAAAAAAAAAAGGTAAATGTCGATGTTAAATATTATCAAAATGTTGAATTTCCCGTGTTACTTACAAACCTTCAATCCCATATTTACTTTACGTTGAGCAGCTATTATTCTGCCTCTTTTGTTTTCTGTGGATTTCCCCCTAATATATTTTGATCGTCTCTTCTAGCTGATGTGTCAAGATGCCCTTCAGACACTTTGGTATTTGAAGATGACTCAGAGAAAGGAAGTAATGCACTTCTAGCACGGGCATGGTCTCCCGGCTGGAGTAATGCTGATAAGGCCCTAGCGACCTTCATCAATGGACCACTAATAGAGTACTCCATGAATTGTCGAAAGGCTGATAGTGCTACAACCTCGTTTCTCTCCCCCCATTTACATTTCGGAGAAGTCAGTGTTCGAAAAGTTTTTCATCATGTTCGCATGAAGCAAGTTCTTTGGGCCAATGAAGGGAACAAAGCAGGTGAAGAGAGTGTCAATTTGTTCCTCAAGAGTATTGGCCTTAGGGAATATTCAAGATACATGAGTTTCAATCATCCATACAGCCACGAAAGGCCCTTACTTTGTCACCTAAAGTATTTTCCCTGGGTAGTGGACGAGAGCTATTTTAAGGCATGGAGACAAGGCAGAACTGGTTATCCACTGGTGGACGCTGGTATGAGAGAGCTGTGGGCCACTGGCTGGTTACATGATCGGATACGAGTTGTCGTCTCTAGTTTCTTTGTGAAGGTTCTGTTGCTTCCTTGGAGATGGGGAATGAAGTACTTCTGGGATACCCTATTAGATGCCGATCTCGAGAGTGATGCCCTTGGTTGGCAGTATATATCTGGCTCACTTCCCGATGGTCGTGAGTTGGATCGTATTGATAATCCGCAGGTACGTATTTTGATGAGCTTTTCATGAATTCATGCTTAGTTTACTTCTATCAAAGCTGCATAAATTGTGGAGACTTCTGCTCATATTTTTCTTGGAAGCTGTTACGTTAGAGGCTGTAAACATGTTTTATTGTCTATCTGACAGTATGAGGGTTACAAGTTTGACCCCAATGGAGAGTATGTTCGACGATGGCTTCCTGAACTTGCTAGATTGCCAACTGAATGGATACATCATCCATGGAATGCGCCAGAATCCGTACTCGAAGCTGCTGGAATTGAGCTAGGCTCCAATTACCCTCTTCCCATTGTTGAAATGGAGGCAGCAAAAGCCAGGTTACAAGAAGCATTGTCACAGATGTGGCAGCATGAAGCATCTTCAAGGGCTGCAATTGAGAATGGAATGGAAGAGGGACTTGGAGACTCCTCGGAATATGCCCCCATCGCATTTCCTGAAGACACGCAGATGGAGACGGACCATGAACCTGTCAGAAACAACCCTGTAAATACAGTAATTCGACGTTACGAGGATCAGATGGTCCCGAGTATGACTTCTTCTTTTGTCAGGGTTGATGATGAAGAAACCTCTACTGATCTCAGAAACTCAGCAGATGATAGTCGAGCAGAAGTACCGACCAATGTTAATGTAAATGTAACTGAAGAGCCAAGAGCAGAAGTACGTGATGTTATGCAAACAGTTAGAATCATCAATACTGTCCCGCAATTTAATTTTGCAATGGCTCAGAGAGATTCTGAAGATTCAACAGAATCATCCAGTAGCAGTAGAAGAGAAAGGGACGGGGGTGTAGTTCCAGTTTGGTCTCCCTCGAGTTCTAGTTACTCTGATCAATTCGCTGGTGAGGACAATGGTATTGGAACCAGTTCCTCTTATTTGCAAAGGCATCCACGGTCTCACCAGCTAGTGAACTGGAGGCGGCTTTCTCAAACTGGGTAAGCAGTAAGCTAACCATAAAAGTTTGAACTATTGAAACTTTATATTATAGTTTTAGATGGTTAAAAAACACTAGTTGATCACTTAGCTTTTACTTATTTTGTGTTGGTCACTTGACTTCATTTTGTTCCAAGTTGGTAGTTAAAATCAATTTGTACTTTCATGTCTATCTTGCATAAAGATTAAACTGCATTCTGAAAGGATCAATTGGCTGGTTTTACTACGTTTCTCCAGAAATCATTGTAAAAGTCAGAATTCTTGCCTAATAATGAAAGAGCACAATTTAATGATGTGTAGAATTCATTCTTTAAGGAACTTGTGAATAGAAGAAATTATGATATGTCTTACATGAGGATTGTCATCAATGAGGCATCAGAAGAAAATGAAAACATTCATTCTATGGAGAAACTGAAAGAAAAATATGTGTTCTTTTTCGCATTTATTTCGCACTTCCCTAACAGATAATCCTTACAGGTGATGATATACTACCCTGGAGGTTGAGAAACAAGATATTGTCCATAGTAGTCCGTGGGACGAAACCATTATCTATTGTACAACATGCATCTTTTTCGTCACTGATCTTGTCTGATCAACAATTCATGATATCTGAAGTTTTTCAAATTGGATCAGGTTGTTCATACTCCTCTGCTTGTTTATTGCTGTACCATATGTGTAGTTTTGCTATACAGTATGTATATTTATTCTCATGAGTGCAGACAAATGTCAACGAAGGGATGTTCAGTCCTCTAATAATGCAGGTCCGTTCCTTTAAATTTTGTCTAACCGTGCAGAGATTAGAGTTGCAATAACAGTCAGCTCATCACTTCAATATTAGTACACGACGTTTCTCTGCAAATTATGCATGTAACATCGTTTCATTTGATTATAGGTGTCATTAATCAGCTAGAGTGCAAGACTCCAAAAACTACTATAAAATTAGTGTAAAATACTGCTACTGGGATTTTCACAATCCATTGTAAGAATAAGCTAGTGCACTGATGCCCATCTTCCTTTAGATATCTGGTGTGAAATCCATTTAGCTATTCCAATTCCAGTACCATTCAGTTGTTTGATATACTTCCACATGCTCGAATACACGTTCATACCTTGGGATGTAGATATGATCATTGTATGTACTTGCGTGTTTGCGCTTCCGAGATTGGAGATCTAATGATTGATTTTCTGTTGGCTTTGTTCTGGAGGCACATATCTACTTTCCAAGCTTCAAGATAACCCAGAAAATGTTTGCCATGCTTATTGAGTTCGCTGGCTTTGGTACATTTCTTTTTCTCTGTCAGCATCGCATTTAGATCAAAGATATTGTTCTGATCCTCTGGAAAATCAATGATCTTATGCCATAAATGTTCAGACTATACTCTGCAGCCAAATTTGATACTTGCATTAGAAATTGTCAATATGCAGAATTAAACTTGTAACGATCAAATTAGAACCCAAAAAGAAGGGTATTTGGGTTAGCTGATATGAATTCAATGAAGCCTAATTTCGTGCAATCTTGACTCTTGGATTCAACTTGGACAGTAATGACAAACAATCAATTCGATTTACATTTTTTGGTTTTTTTGAGTTTCACCCTTTTCACCTAAATGAGATTTAAATCAACATCACTAACCTAAGATTTTATTTTTTTCATTTGAATTAGGTCTTGGATCTTAAAAAAAATATAAATGAAATGAAATAATAATGACATGAGAGCTGTTCATGTTTCACAAAAGGGGAAAAAAATCACAAATTTATCGCGTCGTCTCAACTCATTCACACACTTAGTATTTTTTAAAAATACACCATAATTTTATTTACATTAAAGGTTCATTATCTTTATTTATTGTAATACTTATATTTTCAACTCTTTTTCATCGCATTCTTATTTTCAACCTTAAATAATTAGTCTATCATGCATTTGATGCTCCGTCCAAAAATTCTGTTAAGATTGCATAAAAATTTGTTTGTCCCTCGTATTATTAGATAAGTAAAAAAATACAAATACAAATAAAACTAATAATAAAGTGTGGTTAAATATTTATTTTAAAATATGTTAAAACAGAATTTTTGGATGAAAATCGTCATTAATGACAATGGTGCTAATTAGTAGAAGGTAGATTATAAAAATGCAATTAAAAAAAGCAAATAACATAAGCTTGGTAAAAAGTAAAGATTAGGGATTTTTAATTTTTTTTTTTTACTTATTTATCAATTATTTGATGTATTATATTTATTTAAAAGCATAAGCTAAATAATGATGCTTAGATAAATGTGAATAATTATTCTTTATAAATATGGTCAACCATTTTGATATTAATTACTATTGGAGATGTCAATAAATAAAGGCAAATGATAAAGTTAATTTGCCAGATGGATTTGACAGAAAAACTTGACATAATGACATCTGACAGTAAATGATTGAGTGAAAAAATTAACTGTGTTTTAAACTATTCAATGATAGAATGCCACGTGTATTATATCAAATTTTACGCTAGCATGATTGAAGGCAAAGTATGTCGAATTCCCACACCAAAAAGTGGATGATGACACGTGTCGTTAAGAAGCCACACAGTTTGTGGCTTCGAGCTTTCCAGAAAACCACATTCTGTCACTTTATAGGTCACCATAAACAACCTGCTTTGATCCTTCTTCACTTTCTTTTCCATTTCCTAATTTGTTTTGTATTTTTCATCTTCTTTTCTTTTAAATAAATATATCTTCGCAAAGAGAAGATTCAAACAACATCCAGAAGCAATGTTTGTAGTCAATAAGAACGTTCTCATATAGATTGCTGTGGTAAAGAAAAACTATGAACAAAAAGGTCAATAAAGAAAATTAAAACAGACCACAATTCTAACGTGCCAAAATTATTATTTATTCTATAAAGTATCACACTTCCTTTGACCCACCCCTGCCTGCCATACAAACAAGAAACAAAACCCAATCTTTTCACAGTTTAATTCGATCCCTTCCACAAACCAAAATTTGGATTTGGGACTTCTCTTTCTGGTGTGTGTAATTGTGTAAAACTGTAAAGAATCAGTGGTAGTGTTAGCTATGTCTAAATGCTTCAGCTTAACTGCATCAAGAAACTGGTGCCTCAGATCCGGCTTAACCAGTTTGGGCCTCCGATCGACTGTCACTGACCTGGGTGATGGTACTGTAATGCACTGCTGGGTGCCCAAGCTCCCAAAACCGACCCGACAGGATCTGGTGCTCATACACGGGTTCGGGGCCAACGCTCTGTGGCAATGGTACGACACGGTCCGGCTCTTGGTGCCTCACTTCAACGTCTACGTGCCGGACCTGGTATTCTTCGGAGAGTCATTCACGACTCGGACGGAACGGACGGAGGCGTTTCAGGCTCAGTGTGTTAAGCGAGTTATGGATGCCAACTCTGTGGGGAAGAAGATGATTGTTGTGGGGTTGAGCTATGGTGGGTTCGTGGCGTACAGTATGGCTGCGCAGTTTAAAGATTGCGTGGAGAAGGTGGTGATAATGTGTGCTGGGGTGTGCTTGGAGGAGAAGGATTTGAAGACGGGGTTGTTTCCGGTGATGGACGTGGAGGAGGCCGCCAAAATCCTTCTGCCGCAGACGGCGGAGAAAATGAGGGAATTGGTGGCTTACGTCTTTGTGAAGCCGCCTAAAGGAATACCCTCTTGTTTGCTCAACGACTTCATCGACGTAAGTACCATATTAACATTTTCTTAAGAATTAGTAGCCATTTTCAACAAACAGAGTTTTCATCTTCTCATATTAGGAAATGTGTATGCAATATATTGAGGAGAAGAAAGAATTGCTCCGTGCAATTCCAAAAGACAGAAAACTTTCAGATCTTCCAAAGATCACTCAGGTACATTTAATCCATCTATGAAGATTCAAGTATGGCCATTTTATCAAGAAGATGATAGAAATTTGTGTTCATAATTGCAGCCAACACTATTAATCTGGGGAGATCAAGATCGGATTTTTCCTTTAGAACTTGCTTACAGATTGAAAAGGTAAATTTAGCTGAATTCAACAGATTCACTTAAAAGTTGCTTTTTTTTTTTTTAAAACTCTCAGTTTCTAATTTTGGTTGCAGGCATTTGGGAGAAAATGCGGAGTTAGTAGTGATCAAGAACACGGGCCATGCTTTCATTCATGAGAAATCTAAGGAATGCCATAAGTATTTGAAACATTTCCTTTTAAATTCAAAACGTACAAATCCAACTGCAAATCGCCAAAACCACAGTTGATCTTCTAACCCCTGATATTAAAAACCTTTTTACTGCCTCCCAATTAGTCGTACCCCACCGGCAAGAAAAGTAGACATCTTCAACTCTCTAAGATGTTTAATGAACATGTATGCAGGAATACAGAGACTAGAGAATGTTGTAGATGTAACTTTTTTCATATTTGTACTACTAATATTTATGTAAAAGCAAGAAGAATATATTTTTCTCCTCATTTTCAGTATTTCTTTTGTTGCTGCATACTTTTCAAAAAACCGACAATTTTACAACAAACCATGTTTGAAACATTAAGGTTGCTCGTGCATTAACTAATCACTGTCTATTTGTTAATTCAATATATTCACAATAATAAAATATGAAAAGGTCATCCATCAGTAGAAAGAGCAAAGGAAAATGGGGAGGGGAGGGGAGGGTTTAAGATTTCAACATTAATCTGTTTTCATTGGAAATGGAAAAGACAACAAAAGTTCAAGATGTTCTTCAGCAAGAAAATAAATAAATCAGAACCCTGTTTTCCATTTAAAATAACAGCAATTTTAGCATTCTAGCACATCGGTCGAAAAGTCTAATTCTCAAATAATCATTTCGCGTTACATCTCCAGCTAGCTCTGCAAAGTTCCAGCAACAGAAGCAAGTGATATTATGCAATGGAAAGTCGAATTTAAATTATAAGTGAAAAAATTCTAATGGCTAAACTAACAACTAATTAACATTAAATAATTGGGCTGTACATCTGAATTTTAAACTTTTCTTTTTAGTAAATGCTGCTATCTTGAAGAGGAAGTCGAAAATTTCAACACTCGAATATTTAACACAACAAGATGGTTGATCCATATTATTGAGCCGTGGTGCATGTTATTAGTAAAAACATAGAATTGATAATTTATGGTGAAACGAGTGACTTAAATATATAGTTATAAATTGGGGGGAGAACAGGATTATAGTCATAAAATCTTACCTCCCTTTGAGCTTCATCTCCCTTGGATTGCTCACCTGCCAACGAATGACATGTCAAAGTATTCTTATCAGTTCAATTTTCCGTTCAGTAAAAAAAGAAGTGGTAATTGTAGAAGTAATTGTAACCATATATATTAGAGACTTGAGCCTCGCATGGATTTTTTTATCTAAAATTTATTTATTAAATAGCCAGAGAAGCCTATAAAATCAAAATTTTTCCAAGTACTTTTCAATTTATTCAGGAAGCTAGACATATTCAGAAACATGGGAATTTCCAACATAATTTAACATTTATGCCCTGTTTGATTGCCACATTTTTCATGGAAAATGTCACATCCAACGAAAACGAATTCCACTTTGGCCGTTTGATTGCAATGTGGAAATTGAAACTGAATTTCAAGGTACAACCACTTTAGACTGCATTTTCTTTGTTTTCATGGAAAACGAATTCCTATGAGTTTGGTGGATTTTTATTTTCCAACTAACAAGGAATCGGAATTCTTTTCCACCTTTACCTATCAAACGGACCCTTATTTCTAGAGCCATTTGGGGAATGGATAAAAAGATTGAAAAACTACTGAGAAGAAAGTGCACCACAACATACCTCCCTCTTCTGGAAGATCTGATGTCCATAATGTAAGATTATCTCTAAGAAGTTGCATGATGAGAGTGCTGTCTTTGTAGGATTCTTCATTGAGGCTATCAAGTTCTGCAATTGCTTCATCAAAAGCTTGTTTGGCGAGGTGGCATGCCCTATCACAGCATGATAATTCTCAATAAAGAATAACACAAACATTAACATGTTTGATAAGAAGGATTGTGTAGTATTGGACATCAATAAGAAGAAAAATATGTAGCTAAAATCTTGAGGCATACACTGTCCCGTCGTTTCTAATACTACATACCAAACATACACTACAATTTACATGACAAGAAAATAACATTAAACTTCAATCTTAGGTGACGAAAGCTTCTGAAAGTTTGGTTCCACAGAAGTTAATCGATGTGTCAAATGTAACATTGGATGTGTCCTTAAAGTTCTTACTTCTTTACACAACATTCTACAATGAGCTTTTGATTTAACTAAATACAAACTAATAAAAAATGCAAATAGCTTAATTTTATAAAAGGAGACATGGTGGGGTCTCTAATTGCGTGTATATGAGCACACAAGTATATGCATGTGCATCTTTAATAGAGACAGGATAGAGAGAGATTTGACAAACCTCTCGGGCGAATTCAAGATCTCATAGTAGAAGACAGAAAAGTTTAGAGCCAGACCAAGTCTGATGGGATGAGTAGGGGGAAGATCTGTGGAAGCAGAGCTGGTGGCAGCCTGCAATATACAAAGATCAATTTCAGTAAATTTTACAGTTCCTCAGATACGGCCAAGAAAGATAACACTTCCATAAATCCCAACCATCAGATTTTGGCTTAATGTTAAGAAGAACATAAACACGAGAAACAATACAAAATGTGCAAGACAAAAGAACTATAGCTAAGGAAGTTACAACTTGATAAAAAAAATAACCTCATAAGCCTTGAGTGACTGGTCAGCTGCCTCTTTGCGATCATCTCCTGTTTTGAACTCACCTAAATAACGATAATAGTCTCCCTTCCTAGAG
Source organism: Fraxinus platypoda (assembly GCA_903798405.1). Taxonomy (NCBI): domain Eukaryota; kingdom Viridiplantae; phylum Streptophyta; class Magnoliopsida; order Lamiales; family Oleaceae; genus Fraxinus; species Fraxinus platypoda. The sequence goes on along the minus strand of CAIGRT010063950.1, from coordinate 4,032 downwards.
GAAAATTTAATTGAATATAATTAAATGATGCTGGAGATCTCATTTTCTGGACCTAGACTCAAATTTATTTTTAAAAAAATCACAACTTATGCTGCAAGTTAAATATGGTAAAAGTGACCAACAAAAAATATAAATTTGATTGAAGGTAGAAGAAAATGCATAAAAAGCAACTTAAAATCCATTAAATGTAAGCAACAATTCGAATATTTATAAAATGTGTGGGAACAGATGACGCCATAAATTATTCCTCTCTTATAAAATAGTTTATTTTACGCAGCAAAGAGGCAGCCACAAAATAAACCGTTCACAGAGAATCACGTGGAAAGACACCGAACATTATAATTTTGACCAACATATCATGTCGTTGAGAGAACAAATACCGTTCAAACATCATACGCAAATAGAAAGAGAGAAAGAAATTTGTCAATAAAAGGAACACACATCTTGTAATAGAAAACGGTAGACTCTCCAGTTGAGGAAGATGGAAGGAGGTGCTCGTCAATCACTGATAATATGTCATTGCATATCTTAGTGAGCTCATCTTCAACCCTCTGTCTGTAGCTCTTTATCCTCTTCACATTCTGTTCGTGCCCCTTGCTCTCCTCTTTTTGCTCAATAGAAGATAAAATCCTCCATGACGCCCTTCTTGCCCCAATAACATTCTTGTAACCGACTGACACCAAATTCCTCTCCTCAACAGTCAGTTCTACATCCAATTTTGCAACACTTTTCATTGCTTCAACCATTTCTGCAAAAACAAAATTTGGGAAAAGACGTAGCCGTCAGGAGACTCAGGACTCCAAATATTCACAAAGTACAAAGACTTAACTATGGATTTACATAAGCATTCAAGCAACTACTCAAAAGTCTTAACTAGATTATCGTTGTTGCACTATTGATCATCCCGAAAACAAATCCCTCACTTTGAATGGTCCTTCAACCTCTAACTCAACAAAACCCGGAAATTTTAGAACCAAACAAGCTAAAACAGCACTCCATCAAAATCACCTTAAAACCCGCAGATCTATTCTTCCTCTTCCAGAGGATGGTAATTAACGGTGTCACCAAATAATGAAATGAACTACTCAATGGTACTCTTTGTACTTGTACCCCCCAAAAGCTAGCATATCTTTATATTCGCGCAAGATTTATAGTCAATTAGATAAAATTTGAAATGACAATAAATCAGAATTCAATTAACTCAAATAAATTACATAGTTCAATACAAAAAGACAAGATATATTCAATGCATTCCACCTGCACTAAACAAAAAAAAAAAAAAAAAAAAAAAAAGAAGAGTTTGATAAAGAGAAATACCCGAAGAAGGCAGGGATATCGTGGTAAAAAGGGTCTCGGACGATAGTGTCCATAACATCGAATAGCAGTATCGGCAACTTCCTTGTTTTTGTATTATTCTTATCGTTACTGTCATCAAGGGAGGAGATAGTGGTACCGCTTTTCAAAGGCATCATCTTGGTAGAACTTCTGAATGCTAATGGTGGTGGTATAGGTGGTAATTTCAAGATCGGAAAGGTGCTGAATGAGGGAGGCGTAAATCTACAAGCAACCATGGATTGAGCCATTTGCAGCAGCTGCTGATTGTATTGTACTGAAGGTGGATGACATTTGTGAGTTGTGACAATCCAAGTTGACTACAATTTGAGATCCCCGTTTTGCCCTCGTTATTGCCTGTTATTTAATATTATAATTTTTGAAATAGTATTTTTTAAAAATACAGGTGATTAAAAAAAAGAAAAAGTTATTATTTTATGAAAGATTGCGTGGTTGAAAATAAGAAAAAGAAAAATTATAGTGTGAGGCCAAACGGGGGCTTAAGTCCTCAAACTTTGATTTTTGGTGCACTTGAATCCTTTTTTACCCAATGTCTCGTTAAATAGTCCCGAGGGATACACTCGTGACTCGACCTCTTCTTTTAAGGGCATTTTAGTCAATCATCCACATGAGAAGGCCCCTGGGCCCAAGCATACTTCATCAAGTAAGTGTTTTCAGCTTTCCATCATTGCATTCTTGAAAATCCATTTTGGATAATGCATTCTTCAACTTTTTTTAATCAATATTATTCCTCTACGTCATTTTCGATAATCGTTTATGTACTATTTTGATGGACAAGTAGCAAAATTTATTTGGATGTTACTATATGTACATCAAAATTTACATAAATAATTACATAATGTCACATGACACTCTATCATTTGTCAGTTTAAAACGTAATCAACTTTTTCATTCAATCTTTTCCCTCCACGTCATTTTCGATAATCGTTTATATACCATTTTGATGGACAAGTAGTAAAATCCCTTTATTTTATTTTTATTGACTAAATTTTAGTCATTGTTTGGCCTCTATTTTAATTAGATTTTGGGAAAATGTATCTTGGAATAGTAATTTTTTAGAGAATTTTGTGATTAAAAAAAAAAAGATTTTTTTTTATTACATCTAATATTATTTTATTAGAGAATGCGTAATTGATAAGAAAACAAAAAAAAAAAGAATTATAATTTTAATAGAACCCAAACAGGGCTGAGTTAGATTAAGTATCAACCAATCAATGTTCACGTCAAAAAACTTGTGTGAGATTATTATTATCCACATATTTTTTGGTATTATTCCCTTATATCATCGTAATTAAAAAGAAAAAAAAATTTATTATTGATATTTATTTACGAAATATTTGAGTGTTTCCATCTCCACAAATAGTACGAAGTTGAAAATTTGTAAAAGTAAGCACAATATACTCTATTTTCCAAAGTTCGAGGATCAAAACTGCAAATATGTCTCGTTTTTTCATCCAGGAACAACCTGGCCTTCCACCGTGCACGAGAGACCCCCGAGCACCACTTTCTCCTCTTCAGAATCCAAAAATCCTTACAAATTTTGATAAAAAATCCCAAAAATTCAATCTCGTATTTGATGATATTGGATCTGGTTAGTCCCGAAAAATCTTTCGTTTAGAAAAAAAGCATGGTTTCATTGGTAGGTTCGTTTTCTCGCAAACCTTCCAATATTTGCAGCAGTGGCAAGGGCCGTTATGATGGAATTGCAAAATTAAAGAAAAACATTATTTCTGCTTGTATGGCGCCCCCAAATGTCTTTACAGCTACCAAATATAAAGTATGAATCAAGTTTGGAAAAACCTCTTTTCTCTAATTGATGTGGTTGATTCTTAACTCTATGGTTTCGATTTTTTTATTTAACTATATTTTAGTTGTATTTTTCATATGTGATCGCCGGTTTATATATTTTTTTGGGTTACATTGTTGGCTGTGAAATTGCTTTAAACATTAATGGATATGCTGGAATTTCCCCGGAAAATATTAGTAAACCAGGATGAAACTAAATGAACATTATCCAAAATACTGCAGAGGAATTAGAAGTAGTTCGAAACTCGCTATTGAAACAAGAAAAGAATTATCTCAATGGAAGTCTGTTGAAGTAGGATAAATCGTTGTGCTTGGATTGAGTTATCCTCTCAGGATAGTTAACCCACCCTTGTTGTGTTGGGTTTAAGAGATGGCCTCCGGGATGTAATAATTGGTGAACCACAGCCAATGTGCACTCCTAACAGCAGGTTGTAATGGACTGCACTAAGCATCCAACTACACCTCAAAGAGAGTTTTAAAGACAGTGGAAGAAAAAATATCATGACAAGGAAGTATAAGGAATTTCAATTATTTGCTCCAAAGAATTTATATTGCTTCTGAGAAACCAATGTGAAGTTCTTGAAAAAAAAAAATAATAACAAAAATAATAAAAATTGGAGAAATTAATATATGAATTTAAGAACCAAAAAGATCCATGAACACATTTCACATACTTTAAGAAAAGATCAGTATGAGGAGATTCTAACTACAAATTCCCTCCTCTTTCCTTTAAACAATAAGAATCATAAACTACTTCGAGTCCTACTTTTTTAACTGTTAAGAATATTGATGTATTAAGTTCCTTTTTGGTTTGGATAAAAATTAGTAGAATTTGATAAAAGTTGGTCAAACGTGTGATTGAAAAGTTGATAA
>CAIGRT010063881.1:0-13031 GCA_903798405.1 Fraxinus platypoda | reverse complement strand
AAGTTTATTGGCAATGACTCAAGATTCCAATAGCACGTACATAAAAGTTAGAAAGTTTTTATTTATTGAATTAAAGCACAATGTAAGATCATTCTTTTTTCATTGCCACAATTGATTGATTTTGTTGATAAAGTTTCTTTATCTTGTAGGTGATGAAACCGTTCAAAATTTAGTGTCAATGTTAGACGAAACGGTACTGTTCTTTCAACAAACTTTCAGATCGCACGAATTCGAATTTCATACAATTTTTAAACTAAAGAGGTCTTGAATAATTGAGACCAAACAAATTGATGTTGCTCGAAAAGTTTTAGGTCAAAGATTCATGTTTTTGGCGACATGATATGTAGCTTTCTTAGTTGTCCTATTTCTGCATTCTGTGCTGTAGATACCGATTAAGGTCAGAAAATTGTTGCAGAACCATTGCAATGTCCCTTCAATAAATTTCACGTCACATAATTACCGAAACAAAGACTAATATATAAGAATTTGTGCTGCTCTTTTTAATAAAGTTAACATTTTAAAATGGAACATCAATCTTAATGAGCAAGCCATGACTTTACTGTTTTTCCTATTATTTTTCCGTTGGCATCCACTAAATAAACGTTAAATTTTTTTTAAGAAAAATTAGATGCAATCGCTCCTTTTTAAAAAGCTTAGAATATGGAAAGAATAACTTACGATCTTGTGTTTGTACTCATGCACTTAAACAATACATTTGTTGAACACAGTCTATATGAAGACAAGTAGAAATCCGAAGTTATAATATTTGTTGTCACTAATGGTAGAGAAATGGAACCCCCTCAGTTAGCTGCTGTTTGGTGGCCATTTTTTTGAAAAAAACATTGTTTTGAATAGTAAATTTTCAGAGAATGTGTAATTAAAAAGTATGAAAAAAAAAAAAATTTGTTTACGTGTAGAATATTTTATTGTATGAATGTATGGTTGTAAATGAATATTTAGAAAAAAAAAGTTTTAAAAGGTGAGAGACAAACATTCTTTAATTTTATCATTGAAATGTCGTCTCTATAGTGAATCAATTTTAGCATCAAGATCGGTGTCTCAATAAGAATTATTTTTATGAAACCTTGAGTCAAACGTGTGTTTCTTTCTAGACAAACGTGTATTTTTATTTTTTATAATTCAAAACTTGTATAATGGTTCCTATAATCCTTCTTTTATTAAAAATTTAAAAGAAAGACTCCTAAGTAAATCAAATTTTTACCAAATTATTAAGTAAGTATATAGAATTTAGCCCAGAAATACACTCCTAAATATCTTTTAATTCAAAAATGCTCGATGCACACTCCAAGTGTACATCAAACATGACATTTGATGTGTTGTTAAAAAGTGATTGGAAGGAAAATTGTTTAAATTTTTTAAATTTTCCAATAGTGTGTTTCCACGTGATGAAGTGTAAATAATAATATACATGTAGCATAATTCCTTTTAATTGATAGAGGAGACAATAAGGAAAGTCCAATAAATCATGAATTCCTTAAAAATTCATTTCCAAATAATCAAAAAGACATTAGGAAATATCAGAAAATCAGGTTTACATAACAAGTTTTGGGTCTCTATTTGTAATCAGTTATTCCTTGGATAAAATTAAAATAATGAAACTGTAACTAAAGTCAAAATAGTTAAGGGTTGGTAGTATAGTCCTTCAAGGAGTCAAAGATATCCAAGAAAATCACATATGATCAATGAAATGCAATTAAAAGTTAAAGGCGTGTCAAAGTGTTGCGCAAGTTCTGCACCAAATTCTCAGTCACAAGTTGCGATGCATTTTTCACATAGAAAACATTCAGAGCTCGTTTGGTAAAGATTAAAATCCAATTAAAATTGAAAATATAGCCGTTATTGAGTCTCACTCGTCTAATAAAAGTCAACAATAACGGCTAGTTTTTTCAATTTTAATCCGATTTTAATATTTACCAAACATTTTAGTATAGAAATATTCATCTACATCCCATCTTAAGAGCTTTTTTAGGAGGAATTAAAATCCAATTAAAATTGAAAATATAGCCGTTATTGGGTCTCACTCGTCTAATAAAAGTCAACAATAACGGCTAGTTTTTTCAATTTTAATCCGATTTTAATATTTACCAAACACGCCTTCAAATTGGAACATGTTCATTCTAGAAGAATTATAGTAATTTGAGTTAGCTTTCTAACGCACTTTAAATCACCTCAATTAAATATCGGAAGAGAAAGTTATAATGAAAATACTGACTGTTGCTCAGGGACCGCTAGTAGGCCGCCCACTAGACGTTCGAGCGGCGATTCAACGAACAAAAACCCTAGTTCGTGTAAAACAATTATTTTTCGATCCCAATCAATTTAAAACACTTCCATTATAACTATACAAGCCATGAAACGTCCCAAAGTACAGTTGAACATTATTTTCATTATAGAGATCATTATTTGAAGATCAATTACACACTCACAAAAATCTCTTTATTCAACCCCAAGTTCCGTTGATTCGTATATTCATCCCAAACATTCTTTGTTAGTGGTTGACCTTGAATTTAGTCAAGAGAACATACGTTGAAGATCAAATATATATTTTGATATTCTCTTGCTTCAGCCTTTGATCAAAACACAAGGAGATCTTTGATCAAATACCAAAATTAAAAAAAAAATCATACCTTCTCAAATAGGCCTTCAGAGTTCTAGAGTTTTGGGAATAGGCGTTTGGAGTTCCGACGCTCAAGGAAGAGGTTCGTTCTTGTTGATCCCCATGAAGAAAAAAGTAGCTTAAAGTTTTGAGAAGTGCAGTCAGGTACAACCAAAGGAGTTCCTTGATGATTTATAAGTTAGATGGCCAAAGTCGGCTAACGTTTAGCAATGAGTGCACTAGTAAGTTTCCATGAAGTTTTTTATCTTTAGAATTAGGATTTCCCTCCGTGATCATATTCGTTGTTATTTATTTATTTGCTACTTTGATTTGAATGTTTGTGATTGTTTAATTATATGTATTAATTGAATTAATTATCTTAATCATCTAGAAACAATTAATAATAACTTGTTGTTTTTAATTGGTTTAATTTCGCATTTGTGTCTAAACTATTCGGCTAATTTAATCTTTCAATAAAGACTATAAGCAAATAGTGTTTAACGTAGTGTGTGAGGGACGGTAGTAATGTTGAAGGTGGAGGCAAGATATGTGATGGCAATGTGATGGTGCATTGTGGTGGTGGGTGTAACATGGTATGTTACAAAAGGTTGCCTTGGTGATGTATCACTAAGGCCCTGTTTGATTGACGAAATTTTTCAGGGAATTAGGAAAAAAAAAATCCGTTTTCCATCTTTTGCGCTATTTGACAGCCTAAATTTTTCACGGAAAATATTTTCCCACCCCACCCGCCACGTCAGCATTTTCCATGTTTTCATTGAAAATATTTTCTCACCTTTTTTGTGGGAAAATATTTTCCAGCCGGCTGCTCAATTTTTTTTTATTTTTTTTTATTTTTTTTATTTTTATTTTTTTTTTTTGCAATGGAAACAAATGTTATAACCAATTGTAAAAAAAATTTCACTTTAATGGACAATTTCCATGTAAAAAAAACTCAAACGAACACTAANTTTTTTTTTTTTTATTTTTTTTTTTTTTTTATTTTATTGTTTTTGCAATGGAAACAAATGTTATAACCAATTGTAAAAAAAATTTCACTTTAATGGACAATTTCCATGTAAAAAAAACTCAAACGAACACTAAACTTTGATGAAAAAAATGATTTTTTAGAAAACAATTTTTTTTTTCGTTTTTTTTTTTAACTTTTTGGCAATGGAAACAAATTTTATAACCAATTGTGGAAAAAAAATCACTTTAATGGACAATTTTCATGTAAAACAAAGCCAAACGAATAGAAAATTTAAAAAAATTTCGGGTGAAAAATTATACCAATTAAACACACTTGAAATCATTTTCATTGCAAAACATTTTCTAGGCAAATCTTTTCCCTTTAAAACATTTTCTTTCCACTCATTTTTCTCCCTTACAATTAAACGCACCCAAAATTTGACAAGTAATGGTAGCGATGATGACCTTGGTGGCAGTGGAAATAAACGATAATGTGTGTAACACACTCTCTTACAAGTGGTGGTAGGAACGGTGGAAAACCGGTGGTAAAAAGTCACCTGTAACAAAGTAAAACAAAAGCCTGTTACTAAATTTATTGTAAAAAGAATAAAAAAGTAAAAAAATAGTATTTTTAGAATAAAAAAGTTTGAGAGTATGTTTGGTAGTATAGTTTTAAATTTTTTTATGAATTGTCCCTTCATAAAAAAATACACTATGAGTAATTTGTCACTAGGGTCAATCTAATTTACAGTAGTAACTTAATTTTTATATATTTGAAATATTATGATCTTGTTTGGTTTAGATAAAAATTATTTTTTTTTTTTGTAGATTTTAATAAAAGTTAATTGAATGTGCGGTTGTAGTATCTTTGGAACTTAGAAAAATTGATGACAAAAGTTAGTACAAAAAAGTTATCGAGCTTCTATTTGATGAGTCATACAATACTTGCTCAAAATTCAACTACGAACATATTATAGCATAAAGAAGATTAATTTCAATTTCGACAATAGTAAAATCATAAACAACTAGTATATATATTATCTACAATTAGAAATAAAAGTAGTCTAGTGTCTATAAATTTAAAACGTACAAAAAAGAAAAAGTTATCTTGAAAAGAAGTTGATAATTGAGTCCTTGTATATGGTTTACGTGCATGCAATTTGCTTCTTTCGAAGTCCCCCCACAAACACACTCGTGCACTCAAATTCTTCCATTTTTCTTACATACTTTTCAGAGTTCATTCTCACTCGTCCTTTTAAAAGTAAGCCTATACATCACCAAATGTAAGTGATCGTCTTATATTCAGTTTCTTTTGAAACCTTAACACATTTTATAAACTAACAAACCAAAAGAATAGCGCCCAGCTTTATATATGTGTGTGATTTTTTATTTTTTTTTTATTAATATATTGTTATATTTTGTCTGAAAAATATTCCCATAATTAAATTAGGTCCTCATTGATTTCATGTCCTGATTCCATCATTGGATATAACTTTATACGAAAATGATGTATAATGAGAGGAGAGGCGTCTTGGTACGTATACCAATTGCGTATGCATCTGTATATAAATTCATCTTGATTCGTCTAATTATATATTTTCTCAAGCTCTCCACTAGGGTAACAAATTAAAATTATAGAGATATAAAGTTTATTGGCAATGACTCAAGATTCCAATAGCATCTGCATGAATGTTAGAAAGTATTTTTTTTTAATTGAATTAAAGAAGAATGAAAGATCGTTCTTTTTTCATTGCAAAAATTGGTTGGTTTGTTGGCAAAATGTCGTTATCTTGTAGGTGATCAAACCATACAAACTCTAGATGTCAACGTTACAAGCAGCGATGTGCTCTCAACAAACTTTTAGATCACACGATTTCGAATTTTTCGTGCAATTTTTAAACTGAAAAGGACTTGAATAATTGAGACCAAACAAATTTATTTTGCTCAAAAAGTTTTTGGTCAAAGATTCATATTTGTGGCGCCATGATCATATGGATCTTTATTTCAATAATGTACCAAGCCATTACTTTACAGGTTTTCCTATTATTTTTTCCTTGTCATCCACTAAATAAACATTAAAAACTTTTTAAAAAATTAAGTGCAATTGCTTCTTTTATTTGATGTATATCAATGAATGCGACTTTAAGGATATAATTTTCCTTTTTCCTATTTTGGTCCTTTGTCTTTCATATGCTTGACCATATCGTCACGCAAAAGAACTTGGACTAATTTTATCTTGAGGTACATTTGCAACATGATCCCGAAAAGAAATTTCTTTTTCTTTCTCTTTCCTTTCATGTTGAGATATGATTATTTTTTCCAGTGATACAAAATACTAAATTAAAGTGGAGGAGGAGGAGGATAAAACTCATCGTCCACCGATTGTAAGCAAGAAACTTGAGAAGAGTGGTTTAGCAAATTGTATATTTTGTGTTAAAAAATTATTCTAGTCTTCTTTATCTATCATAAGAATTGTAAACTACAAAGATTCTAGAATATTTGTAACTATAGTATTGCTACCAACCATGTTGATACTCCTATATCGAAAGGTAACTCTATGAGTCTTCATATATGTACAAAGACTTCATAAGTACACAAAAGTATATACAGATAACCATATCTAGTACGGTTAGAAGTTCAAAGTATGCTATGATGTATACTTGTCCTAACATTTGTCATGACATGGATTTAGTCGGTAGGTATCAACGTTATTCTTAGAAAGGATACTGTGATATGTATCGGTCTACTATCAGTTATTCTATTTTGTTGTTCAGGGATAACTTGTTATTTGAATAGATATGCAAATGTCGACTAAGGATGAGAGTTAGTCTAGCATAAATAATTATTAGACTTGTGCAATCTTGCTCTATAGAGTAACAAGAAGCATATCTTGTAGTATATATCTTGACAGTTGAAGAAATTGTTTAACATAGATGTATTAGATATGTAATAATACTAGTTGAGAATATGATATCCATGATAATTATACAATTATCGCATGTATTGAGGATCTCAAGTATCACGATGGAACCAAACACTGGATGGTAGTTATGTGAGGGACATTAGGAAAGAAAGTATCTTTGCGTTATATCTATGTAAATGATGATATGTAATCATCATATTCTGAAAATATCTAGAGATATACTTTTTGGTATTGTTAAATGATGATATGTAATCAACATATTCTCGATTTAAGAGTGCTTGGAGGAAAGAATGTAAGGAAAATTCAAGTTAGGTATCGGATACTACTTGAACTAGAATCGGTACAGTGTTACTTGTTTATAAAGAATATAACATATGTCCTATAGAAAAGGAGAAAACATTGTAGCGCTTGTTTCACACAACTTGTGCTTTTATGATCAATATTGGGTAAATGAGTTAATGGATCCCTCCTTCCTCATTGTGTGAGACTTTGAGGTTTATATAACCTCATATATACCCCCTATGTCTTTTGATTGTTTCTTAAGATTTTATTTTAGTGTTGTTATTTTAACATGTTACCAATTACTGTGATTGATTCGATTTGATGGGATATGTCAAGGAAAGCAACGATTAAAAGTTGAAAGATTCAAGTAGAAAAGGAAAATTATTTTGACCTACATTTATATTTGTATATACCGGCCGGACAATTGTGTTTAATCATTTAGCGTTAGTACATATAATTGTGAATACAATGATACGATGTGGGTTCAAATATATTCCATAAATACTCCAGGGATCTGAAATACTTGAATTAATGTTGAAAAATGTGTTTAGGGTATAGCGATATGTAATGTTCCTCTAATAGAGCTACTATATATCCCTAACATGTTTATAGTACCGTAAGCTCTAACAAGTACTAGTTGGTCGCACAATCTATTTGTCGTATGAATCTTTGTGAATAGACTTTGAGAAGAATCTAACGTATGATATTTGTTGTCACTTGTGATTCGGATTAAGCCCATCATGTGTGAGTGAAAGATGTTAAAAAATATGTTCATATATAGGTCGCTCATGTGAGGTGACTCGACCCACAACACATTAAAAGGGTTTGAGGAAGTGGTTTGAACTTAAAATTCGAACATACAACTCCCTATAACCATTCTTTAACTCTCATAAAACCTTCAAATAGTTATTGCCTTGAAAAAGAGAGAGAGAAAAGAAGGCAAGAGAATGATGAAATTCGTATGTAAAAATACACCAAAATTGGAAATGATCTAAAATTACTATTTTGCCATGAAAACTCACAAAATGAGGTACTTAGATTGTGGATAATAATCTCCTTCCATTGTAATCGGGATTGGGATTATTGGAGTGCAAGAAAATGCATATTTTAAAGTTTGGAAAACAAGGGGATTCAACCATTCAAAAAATCTTGGAATTATCATTTCAAGTAGGGATTCTTGACTCTAAATTCATGTTTAAGCATGCTTCAAATTTCTACACTATCAGTTTCCTTTCTCCACAGTACTTGTAAAAGAAAAACAAATCAGTTTATTATCTCAAATCATTAGTACCCTAAACTGCTCAAAATATACAAACAAGACTGATTATTCATTAGTGATTTTAAAGATGGCCAAATAGTTCTTAAACTTATTTAATGGAAGAACTCTAACACCAAGATAAGAAGGATTGAATTCGGTTGGTATTTAAGTTTACCCTATTTTTCTCAATCATCGGTCTAACGAAATGAAATTTAATATCCGCATGTTAAGTTCTATCCTGATAAATTGGATTCTTACTTGAGTTGCACTTTTCTATCAGTATACAACCCAATTACTTCATCAAGGAAACCAATTTCACTTAGTAAACCAAAGTCCCATTTTCACAGCTACTATTTGTTTTGTACTTGTAGAAGATAGGACTATAATCTTTTGTGGTAGTAATTTTCAACTAATACACCAATTACAAAGTGTAAATAGTAGGAGGAAGTAACCATTTACAGTCCACTATTTTCTGATTTTTAGGTTTAACCAGATTCCAAGTTTTATTTTTCTTTGAGGAGGTCATTTCATCTTGCATTGCAGCAAGCCCCAAAGTTTTCCTTCTTTTCAACTCTCAACTTCTTTATAGGTACCTGGTTCTGTACCTACGAAGTCTTGAGTTGAGAACAATGTCACGAGGTGATCACTACTTATTCTAGATGAGTAAAATCACCGCCTCATGACTCTCTCTCAGCTTATTAGCTGATAATCAGCTAATGATTGAGGATCAGTTTGATCTTGAACGTTTTCAATATCACATTAAGTCTGTTCCACTTCAATTTGATGTGGCTCTACCTGATGAAATGTGAATCAACTCCTCGGAGAAGAGAGGAAGAAAAGAGGAAAAGGCGGGAGAAAATGAATTCAATTATTTGGGAATCAAAATCTGAATATAATCTCATTGATCCAACCTATTTATACTGTGCTAACAAACATAACAGAATGATAGATAAGAAAAGGACTAAAATAACCCTCAACTATCAGTTAATGACAATTCGGTAGTGTTTCATTTTAACACTCCCCCTCAAGATGGCAAGTATATGTTTAACACTCTCATGTTGCCAAGAAGGAAAGCAAGTCGTGTTCCAGTCAGAGGCTTAGTCAGAAGATCCGCCAATTGCAGCTGAGAAACGGTATGCAACATCTTGACTTCATTACCCTGAACTTTGTCCCTTACCAAATGACAATCAATTTCAATGTGCTTGGTTCTTTCATGGAAAATAGGATTGCTTGCTATGTGAATAGCAGACTGATTATCGCAAAATAACAAGGCAGGTCTGGTATGGTTGATCTGCAGGTCACTCAATATATTTTTCAGCCAAGTAAATTCACAAACTGCTGCAGCCATTGATCTATATTCAGCCTCAGCCAAAGATCTTGATACCGTATGTTGTTTTTTAGATTTCCATGACACTAGAGAATTTCCCAAAAAGATACAATATCCTGTAGTGGATCACCTTGTATCAGCACATGCAGCCCAATCAGCATCACAGTACCCTTTGAGCTGAAGATCTGATTTGTTGGGGAGAAACAACCCTTGTGCTGGTGCATTTTTCAGATACCTCAACACATGAAAGGCTGCATCCAAATGAGGTTGTCTTGGAGATTGAAGAAATTGACTTAGAACTTGCATAGGATAGGATAAATCCGGTCTCGTAATAGTCAAATATAAAATTCTTCCAATCAGCCTTCGATAAAAACTGGGATCAGTCAGAGGTTCTCCTTCGTCCTTAACTTCAAATTATATGGTAAGGGGCTGTTTGCTGGTCTAGCACCAAGAAAACCAGCATCAATTAGAATATCCAATGCATATCTTCTTTGACAAATGGATATCCCAGTAGAATTCCTTGCCACTTCGAGGCCCAAGAAATATTTCAGAATACCTAAATCTTTAAATTTGAATTGCTTATTCAAATCATCCTTAAACTGATTAATGTAAACCAAATCATTCCCCCCAAGTATTATATCATCCACATAGATCAAAAGAATGGTAAATGAGCAGCCATTTGCCTTGCTAAACAATGAGTGATCAGACTTTGATTGTCTGAAACCTTGTGACAAAATGTAAAATGTGAGCTTCATATTCCATTGTCTCGAAGCTTGTTTCAACCCATAAATTGACTTGTTTAGCCTGCAAACCAGCCGTTCACCTTGCTCCCCCTGCTACTCATAACCCGGAGGCATAAGCATGTAAACCTCCTCAGCTAATTCACCATGGAGGAAGGCATTGTTGATGTCCAACTGGTGAAGGTGCCAATCCTTGGCAGCAGCAACTGCCAATACTGTCTTGACAGTAGCTAATTTTGCAACGAGAGAGAAGGTCTCTTCATAATCCAAACCAGCTTGCTGAGTGAACCCCTTGGCTACCAGACGTGCCTTCTTTCGTTCTTCAGAGCCATCAGAATTGATTTTAACCTTGAAGACCCATTTGCAAGCAACAGGAGTCTTATGCTCAGAAAGAGGGGTGACATCCCAGGTATTGTTGGAAACTAAGGCATTATACTCAACATCCATAGCAGCAATCCAATCAGAGTGTTGAAAAGCCTCAGCATAAGTTTTGGGCTCAAAAACAGTGGATAGATGCATACTTCCTGTGATGTGGAGACAACAGATCATAGCCTAAATGGTCTTTAATAGGGTATTGCTTGCCAGATTCATTAGCCTTCGTCATGGAGTCTGATTGGGTTGACAATTGAGACATGAGACTACAGTGGTAATCTTTTAAGTATAAGGGAGCACGCTTTATTCTAGTGGATTTTCTTGTAGAGATGTGATGAGGAAAAGAATGATCAGGAGAAGAGCTGGTAGGAGCTAGTTCAGTAGAAGACATCACAGGAGGCTGATGGGGAGATGAAGTTTGAGAATTGTGTAGAATAGAGATGGGAGAATTATCTAAGGTATGTGTGAAAGTAGAATCTTCTACATACTGATGACGGCTAGAGGGAAACAACACAGAGTTAAGGTCAGGTAAAACATCAGATTTTGACAAGAAATTGAGTAAAGTAGGATGATGAAAAGGAAAGATTATTTCATGAAAAGAGACATCTCTGGAAACAAAAACCATATTTGTCCTAAAATTAAAAAGCTTGTAGGCTTTCATACCATGATGAAATGTGAATCAACTCCTCGGAGAAGAGAGGAAGAAAAGAGGAAAAGGCAGGAGAAAATGAATTCAATTATTTGGGAATCAAAATCTGAATATAATCTCATTGATCCAACCTATTTATACTGTGCTAACAAACATAACAGAATGATAGATAAGAAAATGACTAAAATAACCCTCAACTATCCGTTGATGACAATTCTGTAGTGTTTCATCTTAACACTACCTAAATATGAGTTTCTTGACCAATTTCATCTAAATTCTGAAGTTCTAATTTCAGTTTCTTTCCTTATCTTACTAACTTTAGAATTTGAGGACTATTTAGAGACAAGGCATGACATTTTCATTAAAACCCACATTTCTGCTAACAATTACTTTAAACCTCTTAAGTTTTATAACCCACAGTCTATGCCTTTTGGTTTCCTCACCATATCCCAGAAAAATTTATGTTAAGGATCTTGATTCTAATTTATCTTCACTCAGGACAAATCAAAATTTCTAAGCCTAGAATAATCTGCAGATTTACCAATTAAACCTAATTCAAGTACTTTAAAGCTAATAACATTAGATGGACAAGTGTTGATCAAATAATTTGATGTTCTTAAGACTTCAACCCAAAACAACTTGGGCAAGCCTGAACTTTAGTGCATGAACATCACATTACTCAATAATGAGCTATTCCTCCTTTGTGCCACACCATTTTGATGTGGTGTGTTTGTTACAATTCTGCTATCGTATCCAAGTAATAAAGTATAATTAGAGTATCTCTCTTAAGAGAACTAAGCCCCTGTTGGAGCCCATTTTCTCAAAAACTCGTTTTTTTAAAATTCATTTTCAATCACATATTCTTCAATAAAATAATTTTACATATAAATTGAAAACTTTTTCTTCATTTTTAACCAAACATTCTTAAACAAAAAAAAATTACTATTCCAAAATGCATTTTTCTCCAAAATGGGGCTCAAACAAAATCGAGGTTCAATTAAACCTACCTTTAATCGAATAGCAAGATAGATGAAATTTGTATTAAGAAATTAAATATACAACTAAGCTAACCATAAAACAGGAAGCGTTATAACACTCAATTAATTAATTGAGCAAACACTGGGACTTCAAATCCCTACATTCATCCATTTTAATATCAATTCTACTAGTTAATCACACCTATTCACATATGAAGATCAATGTTCCTAATTTGTTTAATAATCTCTCTCGAGTAAAACCAAACTTATACTCACATGTGATCCCCTATATATGTATAAAGATGCGAACATACAATAATACATTAAATGACTTGAACATTTAAAATAATCGTGCAAAGCATAAATATATATCTATTAATCCTATCAGACTTTACAATATTGTTACTACATACTAAATTATTATTCCTTCTTTCGAATGTCTATAGAAATTAAAAATAAAAATAAAAATCAACTAGTGATCAAGTAATTGAAAAATATTAAACTTCTAACGATCATTGAAATCAAAATTTGGAATTTATTATCAAAACTTCAAAATGTAGAGTTCAACATTATCCTAGAATTTATACAACTATTCAAAGCACCGGATTCCATTTGGAAGGTGGAGTGGCGCGCATCGGTGTGGAAGAGAAGAGATCATCGAGGTGGTTAGGACGATTATGAGATCGCGGTGAGAATGCGATAAATCTAGTGGCGGTCTAATGATCTGTATCAGCAGGAAAGATGTATATTAGGGTGATTGTTGCTTTTTTTTTATATCGCAAATGGACAATATCGTAACAAGTAGTAAAGTGGACCTTTGAGTCCGGACCATCGTTCCCCCGAGAACTATACTTTAATCTTAATCTACTTTTTCTAATCCCTATTTGACAAAAGCAAGTCAATAATTATGATGATTTTGA
>CAIGRT010063853.1:0-21686 GCA_903798405.1 Fraxinus platypoda | reverse complement strand
AAAAACCTGAGTTTTGAAAATCTAAACCATCAGGCTTGATTTGTGATTTTGTAAAAGATAATACCTGACCCGTGAATTTTTCCCTAACTAAAAATGTGGTGTGAATATAACTGTCTACATTGCCAAGCGGCCTGTTGACATCTCAAAAAGAATTCCTCCAACCCAACAAATAGAAAGAAAGAAAAAAAAGAATTCTTCCTCCACCTGTTTTAAATTCACGATCTTCCGGAAATATTCCCAATTTTCCGGCGCCGAAGCGTCCAACAGGTAGAATAACGTTATGCTTCGGATGTACAGAATATCTCGCCGGAATATCCGCCTTCCCCTCCTCCGCCGCGCCTTATGCTCCGGACGAAATCCAGAAAATTCCACCGATGCCCTGAACAATCTGAAGAATTCCCAAAATGTCTCTCTTCCTCCCGCCGTGCACCACCAGAATAACCATCCTGCCCCTCTATCCTCCTCCTTCGCATTGCGGTCCAAAACTTCCATACTCGCCGCCCTCTCCGCCACCCTGCTGGTTGCTTCCTACGTGCTTATTCCAACCGAAGACGACACCGTTTCGGGACCCAGTAACAGGAAGTCGTATTTATTAAATAAGGAAATTGAAAATGCGATTGAAAAGTCAAATGAATCGTTTAATAA
The DNA here is from genome assembly GCA_903798405.1 of Fraxinus platypoda. Lineage (NCBI taxonomy): Eukaryota > Viridiplantae > Streptophyta > Magnoliopsida > Lamiales > Oleaceae > Fraxinus > Fraxinus platypoda. Next base: position 21,041 of record CAIGRT010063853.1, on the reverse strand, counting down.
GATACTGAATAGAATGAAGCGGACAGGGGTAGCGGCGTCGGTGCTGTGGCAGTCTTTAAGGTCAATTATGTCATCGGCCAACCACGAGGTTCGGGCAGGGTTTGAGCTTCGGGTGGCTGCGTTGCTGGCTGACATTGTGGCTGCAAGTGAGAATAGGAGGGCGGCCATTGTTGAGGCAGGTGGGGGTAAGGTGGTGGATTGGTTGTTGGAGACAGTGGCAGTGCCCAAAGAGGGGAATGGGACGCAGGCTGAGTCTGCAAGGGCATTGGCGTACTTAATCGCAGATGCCAATGTGAATGAGGCCGTCTTTTCTCGGCCTGATGCTGTTCCGAATTTGTTAAGGTTTATTTTCTCTGCTCAACCTCAGCGATCAAAGAAAGTGAGTGCTTTCAATTTATTTCTTTCTTATTTTGCCTGTTGTGGATGCCTATGTGAATTAATTAATCAATTCCATTTTAGCTCATTTTTGTTATAGTATTGGGCATTTGCTTTGGTTGGTGATGGGGGGTAGACTTTGTACATGATTTTTAAGTGATTGGTTATTACAGTGTGAAATATGTTAGGCAATGTTGATAAAGATTTTGGATGGTGTCGATCAGCATTTGTGGTTTTTATGGCGGTTTTGAGAAATCAAAAGGAAGAAAGTAATAATTTTTTATTTATTTCTTTCTTTCTTTTTCTTTTCTTTCTTTTTTTTTTTAAAGGGGGATGGGGGACAGCATTGGCCATTGTGTGAAACTGGTAAATTATCCTCGCTGATGTAATTGTAATTTTTGGGTTAATTTGGTTGTTTAATTATATGCCAGTAGTCTGGTGAATAAAAAATATTGTACAAGGAAGTTGCAGAAATGTAATACTACCATTTGGATCGTAGTTCGGAATGCACACAGTTTTTTATTTTTTGTTATACCTGTTCTGTTTACTAGAGCCCAGTTGGATATCTAGCCTTGTGGATTTTAAGGGGTTTGTAATGATTTTTTCTGATGCTTTTCAATTTTCTTAACATTGATGTACTGCATTCTGTGGGAGCAGCAGTCCAGACGTAGTTCATTCGATCATTCTGATTCGTTGAAAGGTAGGAGCATGCTTGTAGCAGCAATTATGGATGTTGTCACTTCCAACTGCGACGGCGTGGAAAAGTTATCTTTTAAGTCCTTGCTACCAAAAAATGCAAAAATGAGAGATATTGCAGCAGCTATTGAAGTTATTGAGGAGGGTGGAATGCATTGGGATGAGCAACATGGGGATGAAGATGATGATAGTGGTGACCAAGGAATGAAGGGTATTGGAATCAAGGTTCTTGGAGGTACCACAGTGTTAGGGCTTTCACGAGCTAGTGGATTTGTAGAGATAGAGCATTCTGATGCCCATCACTCAAGAACAGAGAAAAATGTGCCAAAGAATCTCTTGTTTAACAAAATAAAAGAAAATTCTCCAGCGCAAGCCAATCTATCTTCTGCAGTTGTTCCTGGCCTTTGGGATGATTTGCATTCTGAACATGTGGCTGTTCCATTCGCTGCATGGGCTCTAGCAAACTGGGCAATGGCATCTGAAGTTAATCGTTCTCACATTCAAGAACTGGATTGGGATGGACATGCAGTCATGAGTGCTTTGATGGCACCTGAGAGATCAGTAAAATGGCATGGAAGTTTGGTAGCTCGGTTGCTCTTAGAGGACCGCAATCTGCCATTAAAAGATTCTGTTTCTGACTGGAGTTTCAGTCTTCTTTGTACTATTTCTCATGCGAGCAAAACTCAGGACATATCTTTAGCTCAAGTGGCTTTGTCCGCGTTATTGGTTTCTATTGAGAGAAGCCCCAAATCACAGGAAGTTGTAATGAACAAGGGTCTTCATTTGATGAGAGAAAGTGCTAAACGAACGTTGAAGCATAAACCTGTCCAAGAATCACTGGCGAAAGCTTTGGAATTAATTTGTTCCGGGGAACTGCATATGTCTCTTGAAGAGAGTCATAAATGGTCAGCCATTCTGCTTCCTTGGGTATTTGAAAAGTTCAGCTCTGACACAATCCGTTCTTCAGCAATAAATATCCTTTCACATATTCTTGAAGATTATGGGCCATCGTCGGTACTGATATCTCAAGCATGGTTAACTGTGTTGTTAACAGATGCTCTGAGCTGCAGAAAGACCACCTTAACAAAGGGAAATGCTCAGCTTACAAGTGATAAAGTGAAGGTCTGTTGGTGCATTCTAAATTGAGGCTAACAATTACGTAACTCTACATAATTCAGTTGTGATACAAGTCTTATACTAGTAATTTTTTTTTTTTCTTTTAACTTGATTTCATGGAAGTGTTAATTCTTTGCAGACACAAATTGACCAGTCAAATGTTGTTTCTGCCGCCCAGACTACAAATCAGTTGGCAAGTGCTGTTGTTAATTTAGCAGGAACACAATTGGGGACAACTACTGACAGTGATAATGCATTTCCATTAGCCGATCTTCTGTCCCGTGAACCTTTTGCAGGACCATTTAAGTATCTTAAGAAAGACAAAGCACCAAAGATTAGTGCTGCAGATTCTGCATTGGCCACCCTAAAAGGGATTAAAGCACTAACTGAAATATGTGCTGAAGATTCTCTTTGTCAAAACAAAATAACTGACTTTGGAGTCCTGTGTTTACTTAGACGCCTTTTATTGGAAGATGATTATGAACAACTAGCTGCGATTGAAGCATATGATGCATCACGGGCCCTGGAAGCACAAGATCCGGTGCCATCTGCCCCTGGTGAGTCTTCTGGGGTTGACACTAGTGGTCAATCCAATTTGCGAGTTCCAGATACAGCTCACATTCGAAGGCAAGCAGCTCGGCTGCTAACGGTTCTTTCGGTTCTTCCGAAGGTTCAGAAAGAAATTGTAGCAGATGAGTTTTTGTGTAAATGGCTTGAGGAATGTGCTAAAGGACAGATTCCAGGCTGCAGTGACCTTAAAATTCAGAGTTATGCCAGGGCAACATTATTAAATGCATTTTGTTGTGATGAAGCTGGTGAAAATCGTGAAAATGACTATGTTCCTGATGGAAGTTATTTGAACAAGAAAAATACTTGCAATCACTATGCTGACATGATATTTTTAATTAATCCTGAATTGCCACATTGGAAGTGTATCCAAAAAAGAATGCCAAACTCTACTAATAAATCATCACCAGGTAATGATGATTTTGCTGAAAGGGAGCATGGAGCTTTGGGTGATGATAGCTCTCCTGCTTCAACATCTGGCTATAAAAGCTACTCAGAAATGGAGCTTCCTCCACTGGATGTTGTCTTTGTCCATGGTTTACGTGGGGGTCCCTTCAAAACTTGGCGGTTATCTGAGGACAAGTCATCAACAAAGTCTGGCCTTGTAGAGAAGATTGATGAAGAGGCTGGGAAACAAGGAACATTTTGGCCCGGGAAGTGGCTTTCAGCTGACTTTCCTCATGCCCGCTTGTTTAGTCTCAAATACAAGGTTAGTATGGTTTGGTCTTTGCTATTATAAAACATTGCAGAGCACTTTACATCTCTTGATTTAATAATTTAGCGTTGACGTTATCTGCTTCCATTTGAAATTGGAACCAGATTTCAATTTTAATTTCTGGTATATGAATTAAGAGTTCTTTCAGTGGATTTTTTCTTTCCTTTTCTCATATTTTCACTTCTGATCTACTGTTTAATGCAGACAAATCTTACTCAGTGGTCTGGAGCAAGCCTACCTCTACAGGTTTGTAAATCTTTAACTCTTCACTAATACACATTTGATGTTACTTTGGGAGTAAACTCATGATTTTTGTCTGCTTAAAACCCGAATACATTTTGTCTCTTAATTATATGCAAAGTTTGATGACTTTTTCCTCAAATAGATGATCGAGTAGTGTAGAGTGGACTCACCGAGAGCATGGTCTTTGTATCTGCATTGTTTTTTATTTCATTGAAAGTCTACATAGTTTATTATCATGTCAATATATTTGCAATTCTTGACTACTTTTACATTGAATGTATTTCCATAAAAAGACACCACTATACTTCTTCAGATGTTGTTTTAAGCTAGTTGATTGAATTTTCAATTTTCGAGTAGTGGTCCTTATTTATTATCCATTAAGAAGTCTATATTGTTAAATGAGGCAGCAGTGTAGATTATAGTTGTTTTGGAACAGTTCACCAGAAGTATATAGGACCTCATGCTGCTCTCTTTTCAATTCTTGTTTCTATTCCCTTTTGTTTCGAGCAACGTGTTTTGCTGAGCCACTTGTGGTTTTGGAAGTTCTTCTGTTTGGTGCTTTTTACTTGATGCTATATGATTTGTGTAGATGCTAACCTTATCAAATTTTGCAGGAAGTAAGCTCCATGTTATTAGAGAAACTTGTTGCTGCGGGCATTGGGGATCGGCCCGTCATCTTTGTAACTCATAGGCAAGACAGCATTCTAACTTTGTCCTATGCTCATTTTCTTGAATCTCGATGTCTTGATTGATATTGCACATTGGTGATTTCTCACTTGCCTTCAATTTGCATGCCACAATTCATTTAGTAATGGAGTTTACGGATCCCTAATTTTTGACTTCGAGAATAATGGTCCAAGCATGTATCTCAGATAACTTCAATCAATTTATGGCATGGGGCTGAGTCTCAATATGCATTCCCTAACTTTGTAGATTGAGCTGATGTATGGAGGGCAGTAGAGAAAGTAGTGACTGTAAAGTCTTGTGTGGAGAAGTTAGTACAGGATTAAGCTGTTACAGAATGAAAAAAAAAAAAAAAAAGTATGCTTCTTGCATGGGAAGAAAACTTGATCTGTACTTCATGACACTGTATTTCATTCAAGCTTGTTTGCAATAAAGTATGTTTAAACCTGTCAGTTCGAATCTTTTCAAAACATGACCATATTCCAAGCAAGAGATCACGGATGAAATAAGTTTTTTGGACAGTAACATGACATATGATGAAGTATGTATGACCGCCAAAATAAGAAAAAAGATCTCCACTAATCACACATGAAATTTTTTCCCGTTTCTCATGGTATATCCATTTGTTGGCTATTTTGTAAGCATTTGCAGATTAAATGCATTAAATCTGTAACTAATATAATAGCTGCCTTTCTTCCTGCAGCATGGGAGGCCTGGTTGTCAAGCAGATGTTGTATCAAGCAAAAGCAGAAAACAAGAGTAATTTTGTTAGCAATACTGTAGGAGTTGTATGTTTCATCCTTCCAAATAAAAGACACATGCCTGTTTAACTTTGCCATAATTAAACAGTTCTGTACTTATATTTTCTTTATCAATTCTCTGTGTGTTTCTTTCAGGTATTCTATAGCTGTCCGCATTTTGGCAGCAAACTTGCAGACATGCCTTGGCGCATGGGTCTTGTGTTACGCCCTGCACCTTCTGTAAGTGTGAGACATTCATATGTTGAGTCCTCTTTCCACTGTTTCCATTCTTATCCCGAACTGTAATTGAATTGTAGCTTCTCAAATTGAAAATTACAATGCATACAAAGTTCATGCTGATGGCAATTTTTTCTGCTATGGCCAGATAGGAGAACTGAGAAGTGGATCACCTCGGTTAGTGGAGCTTAATGATTTACTCCGTCGTCTTCACAAGAAAAAGATGCTTGAGGTTCTCAGTTTTTGTGAGGTAATGTACTCATATTATGTGGATTGTTGAATTCTTCTGAGTGTCTGCAAATTGGGATCTTGACGTTTCTTTGACATTTCAACAGACCAAGGTAACTCCAATTGTGGAAGGCTATGGAGGTTGGGCCTTTCGAATGGAGATTGTACACATGGAATCAGCATATCCCGGATTTGGTGAACTTGTTGTAAGTTTTCTGGACTTTGATGCTCTAGTTTCCTTATTCTAACTCCAGTATATTGTGATTGAAATCTCTTGATTAGATTGTATCTAGGTCCCTGTCATAAAAATCTGTGGACAAGCATATGATATTATGCGTTATTAATTTATTGTACATAAGATAAGCAATCTCTCAAGGTTTTAAAAATTTGCTATTGGTTATGTAGTCGACACCATTGGGTGAGATAATGAAACTGTGGAGTCTAGTTGTATTTAGGGCAGGAAGTTTTTGGACATGCATCTGAAACTGCAAGGTTTACGAGTATATTCTTTGCTAGAGATTGCATGTATTTTTCTAGTTTAGTTGACCAGCTAGTTACTGAATAATCGTATTGATATCATGTTTCTGGAAAGAAGAATAAAATGTATGAACAGCTTGCTTTAAACTATTATGATTTTTGACATAAGATCATAAGAGGATATACTGTGACTACAATAAGTCAATAATGACACTAATGGACTCAAAACCCGTCTCACTATTAGGTGGCGTGTATAACGTTAGGGTCCTAGTTAGACATGTAACTTGCGAAATATGGGATTATTAGAATAGTTGATTCTTTTCTTCGTCGTGCATATTCATGGCCTTTAGGAATTGCAGTACTAGATTGTATTGCATAGGACAGGAAAATATATTTCTTCTTTCTGACTCCTTAATCTTGTCCAATACTGTACAATCCTATGTGCCAAACATGTTATAAATCCATTTGCTGTCTCAATACAGGTATTGGATTCAACGGACCATGTAAACTCTTGCAAGCCTTTAAGCCGTGCTGATCCTTCGTATAGAGATACTTTAGAGTTTTTGCAAAAGCTGAAAGCACATTATACATGAAAAGATTGTGTATATAAAAGTAGATACTTAGGCAGTTATTAGAATCATGATATTGATGCTGTGGAATGGAGTTGGAGGCTGTCCCCTGTCCAGGAGCAAGAGTCCCCGCATTCTTCCAGATATGATATTAAATAGTCCCTTCAAATATACCAAGGACCTGGTCGAACCGTCATTTCAGGATTTGCAGTCTCATACATTTCCAATATGTTACCTAGCAAAACCCGCTTCCACCTCATGTGCCAAAATCAAACGATTGTTCTTCCTTCTCCAGCCTGGTCCTGACTTTTAGAACTGCTTCTAAATTCCCACGGGATGCCATCATAACGTTATACAAATTTCAAGGCTCGTCTTTTCAGCAACTCTTCTGATCAATATGCTGAAACTCTGGGAAACTTGGAAACTTTTTGTATAGACAGTTACCTTCTTCTATACTGATACATTGTGTGGTCATATCCCCTACATGACAGAGGGATCAATTATTGAAGGACGCCCTCTTTTTTTTTTTTTTCCCTTCCTTTTCAGCCTTCAAACTGATTTTGTGGATTTGAATAGGGTTTTTTGGGATGTTTGTGAATATGTTACGACATTTGTATATTTAATTGTTAATAAATTGACAAGGAAAAGTGATATATATCGTGATGAGATATGCACTTGATATAGATGTTTGGTTGTAATATGAATTGTAATGATTTTTTTTTTTTTTTTAAAATAAGAATATTATTGATAGACAATTATCCGGAGGATGTCCGATACCGTTCTTAGACTATCTTTAAGAGACTCTTTAAATACAAGATATTCTTCATTTTAGAAGTAGATGCTTAAATGTAAGTTTCAAGGGACTATTTAACTTTTTAAAATATATAGTGGATTTGGCTTTTAAAATTTTGAGAGTTAAATCGACACTTTATTCTTATTTTATAATGATTGCGTATAATAAATTACAAATTTCTAGACTTTACCTTTTAAATTATTCAACTCATATATGAATTTACACATAAAAGAAATATGTTAAACGATGAGGTGAAATGAATAAATGTTTCTTGAAAAAATTAAAATAGAGTCTCTTGATTGAAAATGCTTTTATAATACTATTCCGAGTAGTCAATAAATTCCTATGCTTGACCTTTTCATTGATGAAGTAAATTATCACATCTAAGGATAAAATGTCTCCCTAGAAAAGTGGTGATCAGATTGTATTAATGATTTAATTTTAATTTAGAATTTCAAATCTCATTGAGCGATGGGCACGCTCCCGAGTTTTAATAAGAACTAAAGTGAATTGAAAACAATGAGAATCATATAAATGAAATTATTGATTTCAAACATAATTATAGAATGAAATTGAACCAAATAGTTTGATTTTCGTATGATATTTGCAAGCATCTAAATTAACTTTATGCAGTCGAATAGAAATTCAAGCGACTTTTACGTACCCAAAATTTTTTTTTTTTTGGGGAGGTCACTCAGTTTAAGGCTTCTCAAATTTATATTGCTTCTCAAGTTCGCTTGAAAAATAAATGATTTCATAAAAAAATTAAAGATAAAATTAGCTTTTCCCGCCCACAAAGGTGCAACTTTTTACTTGAAGGTGAAATAAAAATGAATTATCTAAAGAAATTAATTATATAATTTATGAAATCTATAATTTTTTATAATATCTTTCATCAACTTTTATTTAAATTAATTTTGATTTTAATTCCCATTAAAAAAAAAAAAGAGAGCTAAATTTACTTTACTTTGCACACACTCGAACAAGCAACCAGGTTGAGACGAATGGCGCGCTGGTTGTGTCCTACCGCACCTGGAACCTCCTTGCTGAAACCCTCAATTTCTTTACTACACCAAAAAATTCCCAAAGCCCAGTTATTCAATTTCACAATATCGAAGAATCGTGTACTCAACAACCCATTTAGTTTTCGCTCCTCAAGCTCCACGACACCCTCCTTACTGTCAGGTTCAGAAAGTGAATACGAAACTGAAGAAGAATGTGTTAGTGAATATTATGATGATGAAGGGTCATCTTCCGGAATGGTGGGAAATGGGAAAAGTCCGCTACCAGTGCGGCGGCGCCGGCGGAGGTACAGGAAACAGTACCCGGGTGAAATGAAGGGTATCACTGAGGAAATGAGGTTTGTTGCAATGAAACTGAGAAACAGTGGCAAGAAGAAAGGGAAAGATAATGTATCTGTTGATGATAAAGAATTGGAAAAGAATGGTGAAAAAGTGGAGAATTCTTCATTGGATAAGGAAAATGATGATACTAATCAAAATGGGGAGACATGGCAGCCCAGTATGGAGGGATTTTTGAAGTATTTGGTGGATAGTAAGCTGGTTTTCAGTACAGTTGAGCGCATTGTTGATGAGTCCAGTGATGTTTCTTGTAAGCTCTTTACTCTCTGGTTCTCTCTTTGGGTGTGTGTCTGTTTTGTGGTATACTGTTAAATCTATTATTGGTCAATATATTCAGTTCGATAAATGAAGTGAAGTACAAATTTTATGGTTGTGAAACTTTTTGAGTCGGCCTAATAGGTTCTGGTTCACAAGATTGAAGTGATTTTGATAGAGCAAGAAGGGAGAGGGAGGGGTAGACCAAAATTAATGCTATGTGATGTAGTTACTAAGAATCTAGTTAACGAAATAGAATGGCAAAAAAGGACTCATGCAGCAGATTCGAAATTTGTTGGGGATAACGCTAGTTTGTAGCTGTATGGGCTTATTTTCAGATCCTTTTCTGTCAGTTATTTTCCATGGCATTTTTAGGTGCAAATCTATTTGAATTTTCATCTGTAATTTTGTTTGATATTTTGATTTTTTTAGGTAGTGTAGGAACTTCAATTCTTGGAACATATATATTTGATGAATTGCATTCTGAAATTTAGGGCCTTAGTGAAATTTGTGGAGTTGGAGAAAAGAACTTGTAACCTACCAAGACAATGAAGTTCTGATATTTCTTGGTTTATAGCTATTCAATATGGTTGCTTTCTAATAAGGTTGAATAAGCTGCCAAAAAATAACCTGAAACTGTTTTTTAATAATCCGATCTAAGCAACATTACCAAGAAACTAGTTGTTACTTTCTCGTTCTGCAATTCATTACAATATCTGAAGTTCATTACTACATCAGAAATAAACTTGGGTCTTCATATGTCGCATTATGTTAATATTTTTTTTTTGATAGGTAATCACGTAAATTTTATAAATCAAAAAAAAAAATAAAACACAAGGAGGGCATTATCAAGTTAAATTAATCCGATCTAAGCAACATTACCAAGAAACTAGTTGTTACTTTCTCGTTCTGCAATTCATTACAATATCTGAAGTTCATTACTACATCAGAAATAAACTTGGGTCTTCATATGTCGCATTATGTTAATATTAGAGCCAGGTAAAGTTTCATCTCTATATCAAATTTAGTATCAAGCTCAAATGATGAAATCATGGTACTTCTCCTTAACGTCTAATGCACTACCATTGTTGTTGCAGATGTTTACTTCAGAAAGACTGGACTAGAACGGTCAGAACGTCTTTCCAAAGATTTAGAATGGTTTAGCCAACAGGGTTATGTGATTCCACAACCTAGTAATCCTGGAGTAACGTATGTCCAATATTTGGAGGAACTTGCAGAGAAAAGTCCCCCTTTGTTTCTCTGCCACTTCTACAATATATATTTCTCACACATTGCTGGTGGACAAGTGATAGCCAAACAGGTTCCAATTACTAGTCTTCATTCACTCATCTTTTTGATGTATGATGTTTATGCTAATCATGGAATAAAAAATCCTTGATTTTGGATCACTAACATTGACAAATATTGTTTTGCATTTAATTTTCTCTTTGCCATGATATTGTTGAACACTTGTACAATCTGTAGTTTCCTTCTTTAGCGCATTCTAAAACTGCAACTAAACTGGACCCCAGATCTTTACAACGTGTCTTTCTTAACGCTTTTGAATAATAATGTGTCTTCATTAAATATTGTCAATAGGACTTCGAAGACAATGTTAGGTGCATCATATCAAGTTGAATGTGAACAACCTGCTTGATAATAGCTCGTAAATAAACTATGAGATCACAAGAAGCAATTGAAGCATGTTTCTAATCATGAATAATGAAATAAATACACACTTTTCAACTTATCAAGTATATGGATTCCATCCCTATAAGATCTGTGAGTCCTAGTGATGAGCAGTTAATGGAACTTCGCAAATTAGAGAACACTCGTCGCTTTCTATCCTGATGACTTTATTCCAAGGTTTATATCGCACTAGCATAGAATGAAGAAGAATTACATGAGGATACATTAGGATTGAACTTAGAGCATGTTTGGCAAAGCTTTAAATTATTATTTAAGCCGGTCAAATGTGCTTTTTATCTACACTTTTTATCCGTCTTTGTGCATAATACCATGTTGAATGAAAATCACCTGCTTGCTAATAGCTCAAAAATGAGCTATGGGATCACAAGAAGCTATTGAAGCTCATTTTTTATCGTGACTATTGAAAAAAAGATTCTGAGTTACATCCTTTAAGATTCTATTGAAAACTTTTTCCACTCATACAGAATTTGGGTTACATCCTTTAAGATTCTGAGTCCTAGTGATGGACAGTCGATTGTACTTCACAAATTACTAACACACCCGTGATTGTTATCTTGATAACTTTATTCCAAGATCTATATTGTACCATGTGGAGTAATGAAGAACTATCACATGAGGTTATATTAGGTTTCAACTTAACTATTTATTGCCCTACATGAATAATGGTGGAATAGCATGAATAGAATAGAAGTAAAGTCAGTGGCACTGCTCCTTCTCAGTAATTATATATATATATTCGTTTTCCCTTTTTGTATGTGTATGGGTTGGGTTGTTTGGGGTAGGGGTGGGGTTACTTGAGGTAGCATCATGTATTTTTATATTTGGTTGCATCATACAAGCAAAAGGTATATGTATTGAGATGGATATTGATTTGTGTCGAAGTATCACTCAAACAATTAAAAGAAGCAGGAAGTCGAAGCATGATAAAAGTAGTGCAAATAGCTTTTGAAAATCATCTCTAGATTTACATATTTCAAATCTCAATCCTCAGCCAGGAATATAGTTTCAGAAGCAGGTGCTGGTCAAGGAATTAAAACATTAAATTGACATTGTAATGGGTATTGAATTTATTTATGGTGGGTAAGGATCCTTCACACAATATAGCAGGGAAATGGATTTATGTAGCCAACCTCAAATCTGTTGGAACAAGGCTTATTTTGTTGTTTATGTTGTTTCCCTTTATTTGTGCAGTTGATAGTTTTTAACAATTTGATATTTTCCTTCATAATTTGTTAAATAGTTTTAATTTCACTGTTCAGATGAAATTATGTATGAATATTTAGATATTTTTTGGCACAAAGAATCCAAATTATCTATATGTATATACATGCGAACACATGCATATAAATCTATATATATGAGCTAAAATTGCTGTGACAAGGTCTCTAAGAAACTCCTAGAAGAAAGGGAGCTCAAGTTCTACCAATGGGAGGGAGATGCAGAAGAATTGTTGAAAGGTGTTCGTAATAACCTAAATGCGCTTGGAGAGGTAACCCACTAAATTCTCAAATGTGTTTGGCCTGCTTTAACTATGAAGTCATAACCTAATGATTCCATCTCTTATTTTGTACTATTACTGCAGCACTGGTCGAGAGATGAGAAAAATAAATGCTTAAGAGAAGCAACAAAAGCATTTCGGTATTTGGGGCAGATAGTGCGGTTAATTATATTGTAAACTGGAGCCTTTTCAGCCAATAGAATCATAATCATTACTCGAGGTGAGCAACAACAAAGTTTTTGCAGGATCTCTCTGATCCTGAGATCAATGAAAAAGAGACTAATTGCTCGTGTTCACCTTTTCCTTCACTCACCAAGTGTCTTTAATCGATAATTTAGGATTTCACAATCTAATATAGATAATTAGAAGTTTGTGGTGCATGTAGGGACAATACTTTTCATACATCCCATTAAAGTTACTCCCTCTTATAAAAATGGTGATTTTTTATTTTTATTTTTTCCGGAATACCCTTTTTTACCGTCGAAGTGAAAAGAGCCTGACTACAAAACTTGTTCTTGTTAATGCCTTCTTTTCACATCAATTGTCGAGTTTACCCTTGTTACAGTTCTTCAATTTATTACCTTCTCACAATTACCTACCTCATCCTCACCCGACCCATTGGCCACCCCTACCCTCATTTCAACTTACTCGGGGGCTGCATTGGGGGGGGAGGTGGTGAATAAGGGGTGGTGAAGAAGGATCAAGGGATCTCATTTGAATTTTGACGAAGAAAAGGGACTTGTTTACTTAATTCTGTAAAGAATGCCTGATTTCTCTCTCTCGAACATGGTCTTGACCATAGAATAAGCTCTATAATAAGGTAGTAGATGGAAATCCTGTTGAATTAAATTAGGCTAATCTGGATATAAAGAATTTCAACCCTGAAACATTTTGATTTCATCTCTGTTATTCTCTTGACCAGGTGATATTTGTGGGGAACGTAGATGTGCCAGTCTACCAAGCAATTTTCCGGACTGAATGCATTGCCTAGCAATGTATCAACAAATATAAGGGGACTCAATTTTCTGATTTGGATGCTGACTCTGACGTTTCTTGCATGAAATTCTTGATAGATAACGATGCTCAGGAAAGAGAAATTGCTACTGCTCTTGGGCATCAGGTGCCTAAGCCTTCTTCTGGATTTCCTTCTTACCTTAGCTTTTGTCAAGCTGACCACTCAGATATTTGCATTAGCTCCCGGACAGGGGTATGTGTATTGAAAGAAATTGTAATAAGGGATGTTGCTCGACTTCGATCATTTCCCTTTAATTAGACTTTCGTGTAAGCTATAACTCTATATTGCTGATAAAATTGCTTTAATTGTGACTTGTGAACACAAATAATTAAATACCAAATTCATAATAATACTAATAAAAATCACTTTTGGTGGCTTAAATAAGTGTAAATTTAACACTTATGGACACGAGTTGGGATTTAGTTTAAATCGATTTCTAAGATATAATATGGCATCAAGAAACTCACAACCAAATTGAGAATGATGCAGAAAGGAACAAACGTTATGTTGTGCAATTGCTATATACTGAAGTTTTGATCAGTGGTTGGATACAAATTTACACGTCTCAACTAGCCATCCCAACTTTTCCTGTACGAAAGAGTTTCCAATTTCTAAGAATCTTTAGATTCTTTTGCGCATATTTGATGGACATGAGTTTGGCTGCTCTTTTAGTGGCATTTTAATTCAACCATATTCATAATTACTTGTGAATCCACCAAAATCTATGAAAGTCAGATTCAGATACTTGTACAAGTACACAATGTACAGCAAAACGTGTCCACTTTTTCAAGTTCAGCAGTGGAGATTTAACAGCAAAAGTCTCCACTTTTTTGAGTTCAACAGGATAACTCAATTTGAGTGGTGAAACCAAACTTCCCCGACATTGGGAGCAAACCACGCAATACATCCTTTTCCTGAAGATTCTGCTTAGATTTTGTATCTATATGCTTGGAATATCTGAGAACATGGTTTTCTTACTTGAAAATTGCACTTATTGACACGTCTAATATGATAAATCGATTTGGACTAGATTCGATGTAATTGAGGAATTTAAAAAAAAAAATCATGATATTTTTGTTCCGTTGCCTAGTTGTAACTTGTGACAACTATTTTTGAGTCCATATTGCTTGAGGAAGACTTGCTCTGTAGGCTAATAAGTTCATTCAACGTCCTGCCTCAATAGTTTTATTTTTGTCTTAAATAAAAACTGTACTTTACTGAAATTAAAAGGCGAACTTGAAAAACAAAGTTAGGAGGGAGACATGTTAGTGACCTTCAGCCAGTGAGTGTCCAAAAAGAAAAACTTGACGGGACAAAAAACTGGGAGATATATAGTAAAAGAAAGACCATGGTTTCATTTCATGTGTCATCTTCATGATTAACTTTGCTATACCTCGATCTAGTCATATTGTTTATTAGCTCCTCGTAACTATAATCGTTGTAATCTTACAAACATGCGAATTCTGTCTATTTGCCATGTTTGGCATATTTAATCCTCGATCAATATCTTCATGTATCCAAGTGTTTGTAATAACTGTCTACTCATGTCTAGTTCATCATATCAAATATATTCTATACGTCTCCTAATTTTTTTTTTTTCAGATGATATAATTAATTTAAGATTTTCTTGGAGATCCCTTTTATAATTTAATTTCCCGATGGTAAGTAAAAAATATGATACTATTTCATTGATGTGATTCTTCATCTTAATGGCATCAAACTTTCTATATATGAAGATAAGAATTGTTAAAATTGTGGTTATTCAAAGCTTGTTTGTTTCCCATTATTAGAAGAAAATTAGTGTAATAAATAGTAATTTGTGGTTGAAAATTAAAGTAACTTTATTGGTTTGTGTGTAGAATATTTTATTGGGTAAATGTGTGGTGAAGAATCTTACTGTAGCAAACAATTTTTTGAACTAATGAAAGATAAACAGGGGCTCAATTAATCCAGCAACCTTTTGAGCATAACAAAGAGTCAGCCCCTCTCAAATCATGTTGGATTTGTACCATTCAAATCTTTTTTGACTCTTAGCAAGTGGGTGCAGTTGCCACATGTTATCAACACAGGTAAATTTGCAATACATCCTTTTCTTGAAGAATCTGCCTAAAAAAAAGTATCTATATACTTGGAATCTCTGAGAAAGTAGTTTTCTTATTTGAAAATTGCACAAAACAACTGTTGACATGTCTGATATGATAAATTGATTTGGACTAGATTCGACACGACTGAGGAACAAAAAAAAAACGTGATATATGTTTGTCCGTTGCCTAGTTGTAACGTGTAACAACTATTTTTGATTCCATATTGCTTGAGGAAGACCTGCTATTTAGGCTAATAAGTTCATTGAACACCCTCCTCGAATAGTTTTGTTTTTTGTCTTAAATAAAAACTGTACTTCACTAAAATTAAAAGGTGAAATTGAAAAACAAACTTAGGAGGGAGATGCACATGTTTGGTCCGGATTAGAATCTGATTTTAATCCAAGTCAAAGTCAAACAATCAATATTAACAACATATTTCATGGGTCCCACAACTTTTCAACCACACATTTCAAAAACTTCTATCACACTCTACTAAAAATCTAATTTTAATCATCACCAAACACCCTCATGTTATTGACCTCTAGTCACTAGTGACTGTCCAAAAAGAAAAACTTGGCGGGACAAAAAACTGGGAGATATATAGTAAAAGAAAGACCGTAGTATCATTTCATGTGTCATCTTCACGATTAGCTTTGCTATATCTCGATCTAGTCATATAGTTTGTTAGCTTCTCATAACTATAATTGTTGTACTCTTATGAACATGCGAATTATAGCAGTCTATTTGCCATGTCCATGGGTGGACCCATTTGGGGTTATGTGGGGTCAAGTGAACCCACAATTTTTTTTGATTCTTCTTCTTCTTTTTTTTTTTCAAAAATTCTGCAGTTGCCTTTTTTTTTTTTTTAAGTGTAGGTTTCTTGCTTACGCTCAACGAGTGTTCCTTTTGTTGGTTTATCTGATTATCCATTTGTTAGTGAAATGAATTATTGAGTTTTGGCTTTTGAAGTTCTTCAAATATGAATTTAGGGTCCGTTTGATTGATTTAAATTCCATGAAAAATTTCACATTTGAAGAATTCAATTTCTACTTTTTTGTTTGATACAAAAGTGGAAATTGAGTTCGAATTCCAAGGTACAACTACTTTTAAACTTGTTTTTTTTACAAATTTCATGGAAAATGCATTCCTATGGGATACTTGAATTTTTATTTTCCAACTTACATGGAATTGAAAAACCTTTCCACTTTTTCCAATCAAACGGACCCTTGGTGGTGAAGAAATAGAGAAGGGTTTCAAACATAAAAGATTTTTTTATAGATTCTCAATTCTTTTTGGACATTTTGAAGAAGTAAAAATCGCAAGCAAAAGTGAAGTTTTTGTTGGATCCTTGCAGCCTTTGGAGGTCTAATATTTGATTTTGTTCACCATATATGATATTTGATTGAAATTAATAAGTGTATTATTTTCTTTTTCCTGTACTGTATATTTGATTTTGTATGTTTCGAGAATGTGATTGGGAATGAGGGTATCGTTGAAATTAATATTTTAGATGGAGGATTTTTTGGAGTTCAAGATCTCGGCAATTTCGAAATATAACGAAATTTGACATCTTAGATATAATTGGGATTGTTCTTTGGAGGATAATGTGTTAAAAATTGGATGTCGATATTGACGAATTATTGCCCGTAAATTTCAATTTCCCGCAAAATCCTTACTTCCATCCTTGATTTCTAGCAATGTATGAAAACGTTTAGCTACAATTGTAGTATTGTATTGACTTATTTTCATTAATGTTATGTTGTTTAAAATAAATTGCATTTTAATTTCTGATCACACGATACGAAAAGTCTAACTCCACCCCTGTCACCCATTTAATCCTTGATCATTTTCTCCATGTATCCAAGTGTTTGTAGTAATTGTTTATTCATGTCTAGTTCATCATATCAGACACTCTATATCTCTCCTAAATTTTCTTCAAAGACATGATTATTTTAAGATTTTATTGGAGATCCCTTCTATATATTTAATTTCCTGATGAAAATATGATTTGATAGTAAGTTAAAAATATGACACTCCTTCATTAATGTGATTCTTCATCTTGGTGGCAATATCAAACTTTCTATACATGAAGATAAGAATTGCTAAAATTGTGGTTATTCAGTCAATCCAGCAACCTTTGAGCATAATAAAGAGTCAGTCCCTCTCAAGTCATGTTGAATTTGTACCATTCAAATCTTATATACTCTTAGTAAGTGGGTACAGTTGCCAAATGCTATCAACACAGGTAAATTTGCACCACCAGAAGCCAACTTGGTACATAAAATACTTGGAGAAACTCAAATTGAATTGGGGGGAAAAGTTGAAAAGACTAAAGAAACTACAGGCATGACAACTTGTTATAAGAACAGTTGCTGAATTATTTACCTCGATTCTGAAATATTAGACAACTCGATCAACAGCTAAAAGTTATCGTGGAAGCTTTTGATAGGGTTAACAACCGTTATTGAAACAAACGTCGTATATATTTTTCATGAAAAAGGGTTTTATATAGCTACAACTGGTAATAAAATCGTTCATGATGGTGATTTAAATGATGGTTAATACTTTTAACCATCGTGAAAAACATTCAAAGACGTATTTTTTAGTTGTTGAAAACTTTGAAAAGTTCTTCATAATCCTCGTCATTTCTTGATTGGTTGAAATCGTGCATATTATATTTATTATTGTCGGAAAATTGATTCGGGTTGCCTATGTGCGTCCCGCAGTGGGTTTTTTTTTTTTTTATATATGGGTTGGTGAGAATAGTTTATTATTTAAATTGAATAATAACTCACATAAGCCACACTCAACCTCCCTTCACTCCTAATTTATGGAGAGCACCAAAGAGCATCCAGCACATATAGTGAGTGAGCCCTACTGAGGATTTATTTTTACTTTAATAACAATATTAAATATAATCAAATATTTTCTAAGACAAATATTCACTATATTTATTTTAAAATGAAAAAAATTATTACTGAACCCCAAAATCTCTAAATTACAAAATAAAACCTACATATAGAAGAAAAATACTCGAATAAATTTAAATTATTTTTTATACATAAAATTTGCAGCAATTTGGTTTCTCAATTTTTATCGAATATTAACTAATTGACCTAGGCATAAGAGGAACAAATTTAATTAATTTGAGTTAACATTGTATTCAATGTATAGACAATTAGAGAAGTTAAAATTTGAATCTAAGAAGCTATCATTTTGTTGCTTCTAAACGTCTGTTGTTAGATGATACAGATTCCTTTTGTAAGCGGTTTTTTTTTTAATTTATGAAAAATTAGTCCCAAATTAATAAAAATGAGAAAATATTAGTGCATGCAAATAGACAAAACTAGTAAGGGCTTGGAAAACGATGTTTTGCCTAAAATTAACACTCAACTAATATGAGAGTTATTTTGGCACTATTGCATATAAGCACATGAGATAGTGGGCTACACATGCAACATTTGACCATCAACTTCTATATCTTACATTTTCATTGTATATATGTAGGGGGTTTTCTGTAATTACACCACATTTTCCTTCTATAAATACTCAGGCGAGAAAATTATTTCTAAGCACAAAAAATCTCCCTCTCTTGAGAAACAAGGAAATTAGAGAAATTCCTCAAGTAGCAATGGCTAAAGCCAATGTCATTTGCACTACTATTCTTCTTCTTTCACTTTTTTTCTCCTATGGAATTCTCTCTACTGAGGCAAGGCCTCTGATGACACAGAAGAATACTAATGGCAGTAAATTTACGACTAACGAAGAGAAAACTTTACGTGCAATGCGCGTTATCAGGGTCGATAATCACATGTTACGTGGTAAGTTTTCAGAATATAAAGCACAAAAGCCAGGCAGTAGTGCAGAAAGTGATAGCCCTAAAGTTGATAAACTCTTACTCGAGACTGAGACCGAAGGCGGAGATTTTAGGCCAACGACACCTGGCCACAGTCCTGGATTTGGCCATGGTACTGGACCTACAAGCATAGAACAAGGAGTGTAGACAAATTTAATTATCTCCAGTATTTGTATGCATGTGTCTAGTATTCAACAAATTATATGTTTATGTTTATATGCAATCTTCTTGCAACAGTCGATGTCTTTGTATTTTCCGTAATATTTGAAAGTTGATTTCCACTTGTAAGTTTATTAAAATTATCCTTTATATATAAATCATGGTATGTGTTTAATTTTTTTTTTTTTTGAGGATACTGTTGGGGAGGTCGATCGAACTTATTATCTAATGAGCAAGTTGGTACTCAATCATTAAAAATAAGTAAATTAATCTCAACATTTCATTCTATTAGACCTACAACTTTTCAACCATACATTTAATCGGGACCGTAGGGAGAAGGGGGCAAGGATGGGCTTTAGCCCAACCCTTCCCCTGCATTTAATTAATTTTTATCAAAATTTACTAAAAATCTAATTTTAAAATATGATTTTTTAGCAAAATCAAACAGAACTAAATATGTAAATCATCTTAATCTTCATTAAATCATAAAGTGATTCTAATGGAAATATGTACGCTTGAAGTTTCGAAACATTCAAGTTCGGAAATGAAACATAATTTTGTAAAGTTTGATAATAATTTAGAAAAGATTTGAATTGTTTTCAATCTCATCGAACAAATACTAATCAATAGGCCCAAAAATTTGTTGGTAATATTGCGAAAATTAAACAAGTTTTGATAGCCGAAAATCGAATAACTTTTGCGTTTAGATAGAATTTGTAATAGGAGATATATCTTTGACGATTTTCATAAATTGTAACAGTTCTAAATTTGATCTCCGACTATCTTTGAATAGCAAGTTGTCCAAATATTTAGCCTCTAAAAGAAATTCATACGATGAGAACAAATTAAAACTCCAACATCACAAACAATTCACAGTCTTCAATTGGATTTATAGAGAATTAATTTAGAGTTTTGCCTATTTCTCTTGTGCTAGAAAGAAATAATTATGATAAGACTTAAAATCCTAAACAATGACTATGTAAGATTGGTATTATTATTTTTAGAGGAAATTACACCTACCCTGCTTTTAAAAAACCATTTTCACAAATCAGATTACAAATTTAACTTTTCAAAAATCAGGTTTTTCATATTTTATTAAATATTAATTATAAATTTTCATCCAAATTAATTTAATTCCAATGAAAACCTAATTCATTTCACTCAAACCGTCGTCTTTTTCCTCTCACTCTCTGTGTTCTATGCATTCCTCACTGGCAGCCATCTTTATCCCAATTAATTCAACCCAAATCATACCCAAATTCATTCCCTCTCTCTTTCCCGTCCGTCATTTCTCTTCGTCCGTTTCCCTCTCTCTTTCCCGTCCGTCTTCTCCTCTTCGTCCGGCGCGCCATAGCCCACACGCTCGTGGATTTGGTGGATTTGTTGTGGATTTTCATCTTATTGGTAAAATCTGTTGTGGTGCTGTGTATTTGCGGTGTGGGTGGAGGTGCGGTTGCCTGTGTGCGGCGATCTCTGCGTGTGGCGGATTTGTGAGTGTGCGGCGATCTCTGTGTGTGTGGGGGCTGTGGTGGGTGGATCTGTCTGTATGTGTCATGGCAGGTGGCGAACGTCGGCGGTTTGGGTTCAGTTTTCTCTGGCTGGTTAGTTTGTGTGTTTTAGGGTGTGTGTGCGTGGGTGCTGTGGCGGTTGCGATTGGGCGTGT
>CAIGRT010063779.1:0-11698 GCA_903798405.1 Fraxinus platypoda | reverse complement strand
AATAAATGGAGATGAATTAGTGGAGAAAACCCGTGAATGAGAAAAATTGTAATGAAATGAAATTGGGATTGTTTGGCACAATAAAATCGATTTATCTATTTTATTTTATAAATCTAAAGCACCTAACATATAAGCAACAATTAATTTAAAGTGTGTCATCACAAATAACATAACAAAATCAAAATAAAATAAGAAAAATGTCGTTTAAGAGAAATACGATACCNAATTGTAATGAAATGAAATTGGGATTGTTTGGCACAATAAAATCGATTTATCTATTTTATTTTATAAATCTAAAGCACCTAACATATAAGCAACAATTAATTTAAAGTGTGTCATCACAAATAACATAACAAAATCAAAATAAAATAAGAAAAATGTCGTTTAAGAGAAATACGATACCATTACAAAAATTTTAAAAACAAGTGCGCGAAACTTTATTATCGTGACCAAAACTTTAATTCGAACTCTTAGGAAGGGTCGTAGCGACTTAATATAACTCAAATTATTTTCGGTTTCTACAAGAAAATTTCTTTTAAAACGAAATACAAGATTTTTTTTTCTCGGTCGCTACAACTCTCCCCACTTAAAATAATTTCGTCCTCGAAATTTAACTTACTTGTTTAAAGAGATCGGGATACTTGGCTAACATGTCTTCTTCTCTTTCCCAAGTAGCCTCATCATTACCATGTTTATCCCACTGGACTTTGACTAATGGAATCTTTCGATTTTTCATAACATGATCCTTTCTCTCCAGAATCATTGCAGGAGCTTCTTCGTATGTCATATCACTCTGGACATCCAATGACCGAACATTCACCACATGACTAGGTTCTGAGATATACTTTCTTAACATTGAAACGTGAAATACGTTGTGTACTGCTGCTAGTTCGGGTGGCAATGCTAAACGATATGCTACATTGCCAATTTTTCCAAGAATCTCATATGGTCCGATGAATCTAGGACTCAATTTCCCTTCTTTCCAAATTGTAGTATTCCCTTCATCGGCGCCACTTTGAGAAATACTTTATTTCCAACTTCAAAAGTTAACTCTTTTCTCCTTTTTGTTGGCATAGCTCTTTTGACGATCTTGCGCAGTCTTAATTCTTGATCTAATTTTATATATAGCCTCTACAGTCTTCTTGACCAATTCTGGACCCAAAATTCTCCTTTCACTAACTTCATCCCAATATAATGGCTAACGACATCGTCGACCATACAAAGCCTCATACGGTGCCACACAATTCTCTAATGAAAAATGAGACATGGACATTAGTACCTCCCAAAGCTGGAATGAAGATATTAGGAAGCAAATGGGTGTTCAGGCTGAAGTATAACTCTGAAGGCAAGGTACAGAGACATAAAGCAAGGCTAGTAGCTAATGGATTTCTTCAAACACTTGGAGTTGATTATGGTGAAACATTCAGCCATGTTATCAAAGCATCAACCTTGAAATCATCTTAACTCTGGCTGTTTCAAGGGATTGGCATATCAGACTGGTTGATGCCAGTAATGCCTTCTTGATTGGGAAGCTAAATGAGACAGTATATATGCATCAGCTACAAGGCTTTGTGGATAAGAGAAATCCTAAGTTCGTGTACAATTTGGAAAGAGCCTTGTATGGGCTAAAGCAGGCTCCAAGAGTGTGGCATGAGAAACTTAAAAACACCCTGCTAACATGGAACTTAAACCAGTCTAAAGCGGATAATTCACTCTTCTTCCTAGTTGATAGTGCATGTGTATTGTTTTTATTGGTCTACGTAGATGACATAATAATAACAGGAAGCAACAATAAAAAATTACAAGAGGTAATTGATAAGTTGAACAATTATTTTTCTCTTAAGGATCTGGGAAAACTTAATCATTTTTTGGGTATGGAAGTGCACAGAGACTCAGCAGGACAAAATACACCATTGATCTACTCAAGAAGTTTGGCTATGAGCATCTTAATCCAAGTTGAACCCCAATGGTAGTTGGTAAATTGGTCTAAAAAACTGATGGACAGGTCATGGAGGAT
The DNA here is from genome assembly GCA_903798405.1 of Fraxinus platypoda. Taxonomy (NCBI): domain Eukaryota; kingdom Viridiplantae; phylum Streptophyta; class Magnoliopsida; order Lamiales; family Oleaceae; genus Fraxinus; species Fraxinus platypoda. Next base: position 9,681 of record CAIGRT010063779.1, on the reverse strand, counting down.
CCAACCTTGTATAGAAGTGCAATAGGTGGTCTTCAATATCTGGTACATACCGGACCCGATATCATATTTTGTGTAAATAAAATGAGCCAATTTATTCAAACTCCCACAGATACTCACTCAATGGAAGGCACTAAAGAGAGCGTTCAGGTACTTGAAGGGGACACTAAATCATGGTCTTGCCATTCATAAAAGCGACAACCTCGATATTAATTCGTTTGCTGATTTTGACTGGGCATTGTGTCCAGATGTAGGAAGTCTACAGCAGGGTATTGTGTATATCTTGGAGATAATCTAGTATCCTGGAGTTCTAAGAAACAACAAGTTGTAGCAACGTCGAGTACTGAGGCTGAATATCAAGCTTTGGCTCACAATGAATCTAAAATCTTATGGATTCAATCTTTAATGTTGGAATTGAACATACCATAGAGGACAATTCCAAGAATTTGGTGTGATAACTTGAGCGCAAGCGCACTGGCATCAAATCCAGTTTACCATGCACGCACCTAGCATATTGAACTCGATGTTCATTTTGTACGTGATAAAATACTAAGAGGCGAACTGAAAATCAATTACATACCATCATCAGATCAGACAGTAGATTTGTTGACAAAGCCTCTCACTCAAACCAGATTTCTGTTTCTAAGAGACAAGCTTGGAGTGGTTGAAACCGACTCCATCTTGAGAGAGGGTGTTAGAGTGATGAACTCAACATGACACTACTACCTACCGGCCAGCCATCTAACCGTATCCATAGTGGAAGATAAGGCACATGCTGATATTGGAATGTATTTAATCTGTTAGGCCACATGTCAAAGTTGTTAGATAGAATATTTTCTCCTTATATGCATTGTATGTATAGCTATCTCTATATATATAAGTTGTATGGAATGCATGTGCCTGGAATGCATGTGCCTAGAATGTATTTAATTTGTTAGGCCACATGTCAAAGTTGTTAGATAGAATATTCTCTCCTTGTATGCATTGTATGTATAGCTATCTCTGTATATATAAGTTGTATGGAATGCAAAAGCTAATTGAGCTGAAAATTATTCAATTATCTGTTTCTCAGACTAATTGACATCATTTTGAACTGTTGTAGGTTCATGTTGATCTTCTAAATGAGAATGCATGCGATGATTTATATGGTGAGAAGTTTGTTAATAACTGAAATATATTTGAGGCAATACCTGATTTATGTCTTCTATTAACTGGGCATTGAAGCTCCTTTAACAATTTTGTTATGTACTCCCAAATTCAGATATCGAAGAGGATGAAAAGGGAGATGGGATTGTTCTGCAACAATATCCATGAGACGAAAGGCATTTACAAAGGGCATAACGATGATGACGGCGTTGGAGACTTTCACAAAGGATGATATCATTGCATGGTTCCGAGGGGAAGTTGTGGCCAACGCTATCATTGATGCGCTCTGTAAACACCTGTTGTTACTTGAAATGGTGTTCCGATGGATTATGAATCAATGTTTAGTGCTATTATCATAGGAGGTTGAATTGGATCCCGATCCTCCAGATGCAGCAGTACTATTCAATTGCTGATGTCACACTGGAGCTTGAAAAGGTTGAAGCCAAAAACTATGAAGAAAGCAAGGTGGATGAAACGATTGAGGAGAAAGAGAAAACTCGTTCTATAACAAATGTGGAAGAGATGTTCTGATGATCAAGTTTTTATATATTATGTTTCGATTTTGGAGTCATTCTTGAACTTGGTTTGCATTGCTTGAAGGGGTCTATAAGAACAATGGTTATCTTGTTGTTTCTTACAATGGTGGACTAAATCAAATGCAAGTAGCTGTATTTGTCTTCAATTTGTTACAATGGATAAAAATGTTTTCGAAAATTGATTTTTTCTTGTAATATGTTATGAGTTTCTTGCAATGGTCTACTCAATCAAGTGCGAGCGCCCTTTGGCAACAACTGTTCAGACGCAATAAGATGGATAGTAGACAACAATAAAACATTGCATACCTGCCTGCAGTTACCATTAAGGCTAATTTTATTTTTTGTTTGCAATTTCCAAAAGTTGACGAGACGATAAAGGACAAATTCCTTGTCATGTGCTTTTATAAAATTCATGTTAGTCGACAACGTGAACGAAAAGTGACATGTTGTGTCACTTTTTTTTAAAAAAAATTTGTCATTTCTTTTGAGTTTCTATCATTTTCAACTTATAGATGGTTGTATTTAGTTAATACAATCGAATCATAATCACAAAGAGACAATATGTAGAAAAAAATAAATTATCCCCTTGATCTATTATAAGATTTTGATTGGTGTTTATCACTTGTTTGCGTGTTTCACTTTTATTTTTTTAATTTCCGTCTCTTCCAATTTATAGGGTGTTGTGTTTCTAAAATAAAGTTATATTTAGTGAAACATAATCACAAAGAGGTAACATGTAGAAGAAAATCAACAACCTTTAAATCTATTCTAAGGTTTGTCACTTTTTTGAATTTTCATCATTTAGCCTATGTTTGAGCCCATTCTTTCTCCTTTTTCTCATTCATTTTTCTACAGTACTCATTTTCAACCACACATTTTTCAAATAAAATAATATTACACACAAATCTAAAACTTTTCATCACTTTTCCACCAACATTCTCCCATCAATCACTATTCAAAAACTAATTCTTCCTAAAAAATGGGGGCCAAACACAAGCTTAATTGAATTGGTTCCATATTTAATGCTACAGAAACAAAGATCATTTAGGACCTGTTTGAGCCCGATTTATATTAGAAGAATGGATTTTGAAATAGTAGATTGATGTAAAATGTGTAGTTAAAAAGTAAGAAATTTTTTTAGATTTACGTGTGATATTATTTTATTGAAGAATGTGTAGTTGAAAAGAAGAGGAAAAATGTATTTTGAAAATAATGAGAATCAAACAATGGCTTAATCTTTCTTAAGCTGCCAAATGTCGGAGTAAATATCCATCAGAGTGAAGTAACCAACGTTAGCCAACCTATCCAAAATAGGAATAACCGTCAACCACAGGAAATGCCCGGAAGACGACTACCTCTCCTTCAATAAGACCAAGGCTTATCTTCACCCCTATTTGGGCATCCTAGTTGTCGCTTACCCTACATTGGAATCAACATCTGCAAGATGGTGGTGAATATGGGAAGCGATCTTAACATACTGAATATAAACACACTCAATTGGATGAGAATCCTTCTCAATTTCTTACAGTCATACTCAAGTCCACTCCTCGGATTAAATGGAGCACTGATTGTACCTAAGGGAAAGATTGCATTGATTGTTGAAGAAAGCGTTTCCCCTTGAAATGTCAACATCATAGTGGAGTTTGTGGTGATAGTCTCCCCTCACTATATGGCCTTATGGGGCAACCTCTGCTCTATGACTTGTAGACAATCATTTTCTTATATAATTAATTGTCAAAGTTTAGGCGAGGTCAAAGGATATAGAGAGGGTGCTAAAAGATGTTACATTCTACATCGTCCAATCGATTTGAATTCTGAGCCTATGCCTTTCCATCCTAGACCTCAAACGGTACGAGTGGTTGGTTATGACCTCATTCCACTGGACACTAAGATAAAATCTCACGATAGGGGAACTAAGGCGATTGAAGAATTGGATAAGTTTGAGGTGAGATTAGATCACCTACAAAGACAGCTTCGCATAAGATGCAAGCTATGGCAACCACTTTGATCTAAGATCATGGATTTCTTAAAAAAAGACTTGGACATTTTTGCCTGTAATAAACAAGACATGAAAGGAATTAATCCTAAGACTGCCTGTCACAAGATTAACATCAACCATACAACTCAGCTATCTACGGAGACAATAATAAATCCCTAAGAGATATGAAGCCTTATGGAAATAGGTGGAAAATATTCTAAGCAATGGGTATATTAGGGAAAACCTGTACCCAAGATGGGTCGCCAATCTAGTATCAGTAAAAAAGAGTAATGTAGGCGGAAGGTGAGCCTGCCACTCGAACGCCAGTCTAGCACTGGGCAGGCAGCAAAATCATTGCTTTTACAACTCGAGCGTTGGCTGTGGGGGTAGGCTAGCACCGGGAGTCCTTTTCTTCATCAACTTTTTGAAGTCTGATTCTTCATCTTCTTCTTGTATATCTTTGATATCTATTAAGACTCCATCATCTCCAAACTCTTTTTACTATAACTTGGACTTAACACTGCCTATTTTGACTTTGATTACACAACTCAATTAAATCCTAATACAAATAAACTAAAACATGATTTTAACTTAAGAAATTGCTAATTACAAATATAAACTTAACAATCTCATCATTTGGCATCTCGTGACAAAATCATTTATTTCAAAGTCAAAGTCCAATATAATCTACCCAATAATTACTTTCCAAACTTTACTTCATCAACTTGTGTTATCTGAAACACGTGGAAACAAAAATACCACGTGAAAAGTAAAAGGAAACGATAATAAATATAATCATTTTTTAAAGTTATATAAAACAACATAATAAAACATGTGTAACACCAAAGCATGCAATACCTCGTAAATTACTAACTTAAAAATAAAGTATAGAATTTTAATATCAATATTGACAATATGCAAACCACAATATCAGTAACAAAATTCTAATAGAAATATCCATATGACTCCCTATAAAAATCAAATTTTCAAATTTAAAAATCTCCCCCTAACTTATATATTCAGAGTGTGTTTGGAACACATTCTTTTGAAAGAATGTATTATTGAATAGTAGATTGATGGAGAATGTGTGGTTAAAAATGAAGGAAAAGTTATTGATGTGATGAAAAATATTATTTTATTGAAGAATGTGTGGTTGAAAATGAGTAGAAGAATGAGAATGAAAAAAATAATGTGTACCAAACAGAGCCTCAATTTCTTAAAATAAATAATAATCTATCCCCCTTTTGTCACAAATAATAAAGGAAAAATAAATATAATCATTAAGAACATAGAGAGGAATGGGTTAAAAAAATATGCATATGTACCATTAACAAAGATTATGCAAAGCATGTGATAAGGGAATAAAATTTTTCCTTTTTGAGACAAAATATTTTTTATTTTTTATGAATTTTTTAAAATTATCATCATGAATAGTTATTTGCTTACTTATACCTATATAATTCATAACTTTTTCCACATAACTTATTTTAAATATATATTGAGTATATAGTATTAGCTATACGTGTGTGAAAAGTGTTATTAAACTCATATAAGCAAGTCTCAAAACTTTAAATTAATGAGAAATGACATACAAAGAATCGCCAGTGAATGAATATATTGTTCAAATTATGAAATCAAACCCAGTGTTACTAGAACCTTATAAATAAAAAGCTCATATTATTTTTTCATTATATAAATTTTTTTCTCCCCTATTAATAAGCACATGATTATAATTTTTCTTTTAGTTTTTCATATCTTATGCACAAACTTAACTTCATTAAGCAACTTAATAAACCCTGTAACGAGTTTCAGATCGGTGACTCCAAGTCAGATAACTATAGGACACCAAATTTTAAGATACCCTACATGTTTAATTGCTCAAGTTAAGAAGGCTATGAAGATAAATATAAGATGTATCTAACTTTTTTTTTTATGTATTTCTAATTTTGAATCATTAACATCTTTTTTTTCTTTTATGGGGAAATACAAGAACTTATGTCAATCTAGTTAAAGGTCATTCCATATTTAAAGTCAATTGCTATCCCAAATCTTAAACACGCGGTCAAAACCTACTCAGAAGAGTCTAATGTGTGTCGTGCATAAGATACATGTAATAACCTATACCAAAGTACTCCAAATAACTTCTAAACAAATTAATAGAAAGCAGTAAATAAATAATAACACCAAAGATGATGACGCAGAACGCAATGGATTGAAAAACTCTGGACCCAAGCCACTAAAATCCATTATAGACAAATTGATTTACAGTACGGTCGAGATTCAACTAACCCTTAGTATTCTCTGACCTACTTCTTGTAATCACCAAGGCCCTCTTAGACTGGATACTCCTACACTAACTCCCGATTTTTTGGAATTGTCTATCTCCTATGGATCATCAAGAACTCCTCGTTCTTATCCTACTGGAACTCTGATTTCCTTCCTTGATCTTCAGCAACTCTGACAGATACTTTGGAAGTGGGTGGTTTGGTGTTTGATCATTAGATCTTTCTGTGTTTTGATCTTGGGTTGAATATAGAATGTTATGGCTTGATCAACAAACTATGTGTTGGATGAATTTATGAATCAACAAAGAAGGGGTTGAATCAAGATAACTTTGAATGTGTTGTTTGACCTTCAATAATGTGTTTTCTATAATGAAAGAATGATACAACATACTTTGGGACGTTTATGTGGTTGGAATTATATATAGGGGATAGCGGTCGGGATGGAAAGGAATTGAAAAATCAGTGTTTTACGTAGACAGGGATTTCTGGAACATGACTTGTCGCTCGAATGCTAGCCGGCGCTAGGCGAGCGGCGATTCTATCGCTCGAGTGCCAAACTAGCGCTAGGAGGGTGGAGAAGTCACTACTTTTACAACTCAAGGTCTGGTTCGGCGGTAGGCTAGCTTCGGGAGTCCTTTATTCGTCAACTTTTTGAATTCTTCATCTTCTTCTTATATATCTTTGACCTCTTTTAGGACTCCATTATCCCCAAACTCTTTTTACTATAACCTGGACTTAACACAACCTATTTTGACTTTGAATACAACCAGGGGCGGACCCATTAAGGGCTAAATTGCCTTTAAAAAAAACCTACCCAACCCTAGCCTGTCTTTTAAAATATTGAAATAAGCCCAATAGGCAATAGCCCACTAGTCCTACCCTTTCTCTTTTCCCCCAGATTTCGGAATCCAAATCCCTATCTTTCCCCCAATTCTCCCTACTGAAGACGGCGACTACTGCTGCTCAATTCATTTCTCCCCTGCTAGTGTTGGCTGCATCACGATTAGAACAGTTGAAACCGTAAGTGTTGTATTGATAACAAGCGGAAAAGTAGATAACTGTAAACATAACCAATTTGGAAGGACAGAAACATGTAAAATGAAATTTGTCATAAATGAACTCCTTCCAGACCAAACGAACTGGAACCAAAGATTTCCAGGAAGACAAACTATGTAATGAGATTTAGCGTGTGTCTGAGCGCACTTAAAAAGCCAAAATTGGACCGTTGATACATGTGAAATTGGACCGTTGCTTTAGACAGATTTTGCAGGAATTCTGACATGCCCAAGGAAATTTTGAATAAAAAGTGGAAAATGACATTTTTGTCATAAACATTTAAATCATTTGGACAAGTTTAAAACCATGAAGGGGTACTCATGTCATTTTGCATGCCCACAACATTTGACCATTTTAATTGTCACTGCAGTCTGGGTCCCACTTGTCTTCTCAAACGGTAAAAAAATGGATTTTAATTCAGCCAAAATCTCTCCCAGACAGGACCTTAGTGTTTTAAATGCCTCTGTCATAGAAGTTCTATGAAGCTCCTCCATTTCTCAAGTCGAAATGTTTTGGCATTCCTCGTACTTGTTTCAATCTTTCTGTTCTCCACCCACACTTCTTCCACCAAGAATCATAATGATTAATGTCTAATGAACACTCAGGAAAGATTAATTACGAGTGCCTACCAGCCTACGTACCGGATTCAGGTTGTTGGATGCTGACTTTTTCAATGATAATAATGTATTCTATGTTAACGTTTTTGTAGTCAGTGTTTATTTTCACTGGGTTCTTTATAACAGAGGTGTAAAGCGAAATGAATTTGTCATAAATTGATTTCTTTGTCATTTCACTAATGGTATATTTATGCATTCTTTGTCTGATTTGTGGGAAGATATGTTGAGATATTTTTAATGAATATCTCAAAATTCTATTGAAGAAAATGTTGAAGCAAAGAAACAACGCATTGATGAAATTTCTATAGAAGAAAATGTCGAGACAAAGGAAGTAAGGGTTGAGCATGCTACTATTGGAGTAATATCTCAAAATTCTATTGAAGAAAATGTTGAGCCAAAGAAACAACGCATTGATGAAATTTCTATTGAAGAAAATGTCGAGGCAAATTATTTTTTATTGAAGAAAAGGTCCACCCCTGAATACAACTCAATTAAATCTAAAACATGATTTTTGACTTATATTAATTGCCAATTACAAATATAGACTTAACAAACTTAGATAAATTTTGTTGGATACCTATCACCACAAGCCATCTAAAGAACGTATGATGAAACATTTGAGGGATGATAAGAACAAATTGGTTGAGTAGGTAACTGCCTGTGTATAGTATTAGCAGGTATCAGCATATGAGGGGGAAGGGAAAAACATATCTGTTGAATATGTGACGAAATAGGTGGACTCAATTGGGGTAAAGAAGATGCAGAATTAATGGAGGTATACCAGAGGGACAAACAATGGTCCTATGCTGAGGTGGGATACTTTCTGTTTGTAAAAAACATGGCAAATGGAAATGAAGTTTCATTGAAAATAACATTTCTTGAAATATAGATCCTGCCATTAGAGTCAAAGAGCTTGTAACCCTTGTGATTTAGACTATAGCTAATAAAGGTGCATTCAAAGAGGATCACAACTAGTCGAACCAAGCCCTAGTTTCCTGTTGTAAACACTCCCTCCTGCAGGTGTCCATTTAGGAATGCAATTATTTACATCACTGTGATGTAGAGACCAATACCTAGAGAGTGCAATGGAGAGAACAACTCTAATTGTGGCATGTTTAATCAAATCCGGCAATTTGATGAAAGCCCTTATCTACTTTAGTTGTAGATTGTCCCATCTGGATTCTCTTTGATTTTAATCACCCACTTGCAGCCTATTGCCTTTCTTCCAGCAGGTAATGGTACTAACGTCCAGGTTATATTTCTGATCATGGCTTGCAGCTCTTCTTTATGGGTAGTCTCCAGTGTTGACTATTCAGAGCTTAAGTAAAATCGGTGGGTTCTTTGGCTGCTTTGGGCGTGAATGTACCATGCTTGGTCAGACTCATCATAGAATGACCGTTTTTCTCCTGCAATGCTGGAGGAAACAATGAATTCAGAGAAGATGAGGGGGTTGGCTAAATATTACCAAATGGGCATGATGAACATTTGAGGGATGATAAGAACAAATTGGTTGAGTAGGTAACTGTCTATGTATAGTATTAGTAGGTTGGGCATGATCAGCATATGAGGGGGAAAGGACAAATATATATGTTGAACAACTGACCAAATAGGTGGACTCAATTGGGTTAAAGAAGACGCAGACTGAATGGAGGTATACTAGAGGGACCAACAATGGTCCTATGCTGAGTGGGATACTTTCTGTTTGTAAAAAACTTGGCAAATGAAAATGAAAATAACATTTCTAGAAATATAGATCCTAACATTAGAGTCTAAGAACTTGTAACCCTTGTGATTTAGACTATAGCTGATAAAGGTGCATTCAACGAAATGAAACTGGAGCTTGTGATGATTATAAGGTTTAGTGTTGGGAAAGCAAGAACAGCCAAGAACTCTAAGAGAAGAATAGTTGTTCACGAAAATATGTTTCGGATTTAAATCACCGCAAGTGCACGGTTCGTTGACAAGTAATAAAGTGGAAATTCAAGAATTTCGAGTATCGTTCCCACGAGGATTGATTTAACGTGATTTTTTATTATCTCGACCTTAACCGAATCTATTAAATTCGA
>CAIGRT010063777.1:0-10449 GCA_903798405.1 Fraxinus platypoda | reverse complement strand
GTTTTTTTTTTTTTTTTTTTGCAATAGAAACAAATTTCATAAAACCAATTGTGGAAAAAATTATCACTTTCATGGACAATTTTCATGTAAAATAAAGTCAAACGAACACAAAATTTAAAAATTTTCCTGGTGAAAAATTATACCAATCAAACACACTTAATTAACAATTCTCTACAAAACAATTTCTAGGCAATTACTTTCCATGAAATTCATTTTCTTTTCTCACATTTTCCACCCTTACAATCAAACGGACCCTAAATCTCCATTATTTTTCTCTCTTTTCTTTTCAATCACACATTTTTCAATAAAATAATATTACACGTAAACTCAAAATTTTTTCTTATTTTTTAACCACACATTCTCCATCAATTTGCTATTCTAAAATGTATTCTTCAACAAAAATGAGACTCAAACAAGCTCTAAGTACATTTTGGTAATTTGTAATATTAATTTTGCTTATAAGTAGAATGCCAAAAATAAACGTGTTTAATATCTCATAAGACAACTTATACAAACTTGCATAATTTTACTTATAAGTTCATTTCCTTGGGGGCTGATCGTGAATGAAAAATTGAGACTAATTTATTCTTTTTTAAAGGTTATGACCATCTTATCAATAGTGCAACAAATTGTGGACCAACCGTTCAATTTTCCCTATCAAATTTTTCGAATGTACAATTCTACTGGCATTGCATAATTCGATGTAGGGGATTGCTAACTCCCATTTTAGGGGACCCACCACCTCAAGTTGCATTATGCCTCAGCCCCCATGTATAAAATCCCCGTTCCCGTTTCTTATTCATAAAGAAAAAAAATCATTGACAAATCCAACACGAGCACGGTTTCACAATTCAATCCCCACAAACGAACATCTTTTTTCATTGGTATTGCGGAATTTGCGAGAGAATGGACGGTGGAGATTCGTCGGAAAAAGGGACAGTGACGTGTGCGACGTGGATCAGACGGCCGGAAAACGAGCACTTGGTGGTTCTGGGAAAATCGAGTCCGTCTTCACTCGAGATCTTCTCCTTCGACCCCAAGACCACTTCTCTCTCCCCTTCTCCCAAGGTTTATTATCTATTCGATCAATTTATTTATATTAGTGCTAATTTTTAGTATTTGATGTTGGAAATAACCGTTTTGGCATAAACTGAATTTTCTAATTTGATAATTTTCGAGATTTTTTTTTTTTTTTTAATATATGACCACTATTTGTAATTCTTTTGGATATTAGAAGATTTACTCCGTAGAAAGTAATTTAGGTTAGTATAATAAGAATTTGTTGCTTGATGTATATATGTAGGTCAAGTTTGAATTTGAAGAAGGGGTTAATCCAGTGACCATTGCGGTGCATCCAAGTGGAGACGATGTGGTTTGTTCCACTAGCACTGGTGGCTGCAAGTAAGTATTTTGTTTTACTCGACTTTTTATGCAACTAGTTCATGACAAAAAAAAATGGCTGTCTTTGCAAGTTGTTTTGACTTCTGAGAGCTTAAGAAAGTAATGGTTTATAAGTACTGCATGTGTTGAAATACTAATTGGACTGATCGAGTAGGCTAAATTGTAATTAATGCCAGAAGAAAGAGTTCAATATGGTCAGGGCCTCAGAAGAAGTTTTACTGTTTTATCCCGTGTTATACAAATGAGATTTGCCTTTTTACAGCTCTGGACTGTTGATGTTTTATTATGTTTTGAAAAATTGAAGTTTGTCTGTTCCGATGGACTTCAGAATTTGATATTTGTGTAGAATAATATATGAATATATATGATGGTCATTTTTTAATTTAAAAATGTGATTCCTTAACTACGGCAGTTTCAGAAAATTTCCACTTGTTTAGAAGCTTGAACTGAACCGAAATACTTATTTAAGTGGGAAAAAAGACGTTCTCTCTTCTCAATCTATTATTTTCATTTTTATTCCTATTCTAGTTACTCTTTCTAGGTTATTTCTCTGTTCATTTGGTGATGAGAGTAGGTATGTCGTTTGACAATCACGTTTATTGTTAAAGACCTTATGATTTTTTTTGGGGGTGTGAGTGGGTAGGTGGTTTTGTGGCAGAGGGTTAATGTGGCATCCCTGGTTTTTATAGGCTCTTGATTGAGCCCATTACTGACTTCTATGGCCTCATCATCTGGATTAGTTTCTCACCGCTTTGAAAATTATGTCTAAATCCCTTAGCAGATGTCGGGAATTATGAAAGCATGCAATTGCTATTTTCAGATATAGGAATAGCACGAGATGTTTTAACATGTTTGGAAATGGAACTTGATATCCAAAAGTTTTAAAAATGAAATGATTATTCTTGATATAGAATTATAGCCCCAAACAAATGCTTGTGCTTATTGTTTTCCTTTTTTACCCTCTCCAGGGTAAAATGTATAGGGAGACAAAATGTCATACATAAATAAATACATACATGCATAAGTACATACGTACATACATACATAAAATTGCAAGTCTCACCTTCCCCTTTCTACTAGGTTACTGGTAAATTTTTTTCCATATATTATCTATTTAATGAATTCTGCCACCTTTGAAAATCTGGGTGGGGTGCGGGTTTGACGGTCCAAGTACTGTTAAAGATGTTTTACTCTTTGATAGCTTAAAACTTCTCAGATCATTCATTATTTTCTTCCTGTACATAGTTATGGGTGACTTTTCAATGCTTGGGAGGCCAAGAATATAGCTAACTGACAGTGTTTCCCAACTTCGTGACATTTCATTTTCCTGACATTGTAGACTTACAATGTGATGTTTCACTTTATGTAGATTATTTGAGGTTTATGGCCGGGAAGACTATATAAAATTAACAACAAAGGATCTAGCTCCTCTACAAGGTGTTGGTCCGCAAAAATGCTTAGCCTTTAGTGTCGATGGAACTAGATTTGCTACTGGTGGAGTTGTAAGTTATTGAATATTATCCGTTCCATGAGTTAGTGAACATATGATAATTTGGAAAAAGACATGTATTCTGATTATGTTCTTTCAACTTGAAGAATGGGTATCTCAGAATATTTGAGTGGCCAAGCATGAAGGTCATATTAGATGAACCAAGAGCTCACAAGTCATTCCAAGACATGGACTTCAGGTAGAATGATCTAAGCTATTTTATCAAAAGCCATAAGGTTTTTAAGCAAGTTCATGAAGTTATTTTCTATATGAACACATTCACTCATTTTATCAAGTGCCCGAGGGAAAAAATTACCTGCACTTTTTGTCAAAAATTGCACTCAGGAATCAAAGAAAGAAAGAGCTCAGCCTCTTAATAATTTGTTGAATTTTCGCGCAAGATTGGAACGTTCACACATAAAATACTGAATGCAGATGAAAAGAAACTAAACATTTTTCCTGTTTTTAACTTCCTTTCATCACACTTGAAATTGTTGGATGATCTTGATCCATTCAAGAACTTTGGACATGGACTTTTCAAGGTTATGCTCCTGATTTTTCTTTCCATTCAGCTTGGATTCAGAGTTTTTAGCCACAACATCAACTGATGGTGCAGCAAGAATATGGAATACAAACGATGGTGCTCCAATAACTACTTTGACTCGAAAATCAGTATGTATATTCTTTTGTAGAGTTCAGCGTGTCATTTCCCCCTCATTTTAGGGTGTCGATCTCACAACTTTCTGTTGCAGGATGAGAAAATTGAACTTTGTCGATTCTCCAAAGATGGGACGAAGCCATTCTTATTTTGCACTGTTCAAGAAGGTATTTTAAATGCACAATACTTTTGTAAGATGTAGTCAACTTTGTAATTATGAGCCTGTTTGTTTCCGATTAAAATCCAATTAAAATTGAAAATATGGCCGTTATTGGGTCTCACTCGACTAATAAAAGTCAACTCTAACGGCTATTTTCAATTTTAATCCGATTTTAATCCCTCTCAAACAAACTATAGATTTCATCAACATTCACCAAAGAATTAATTTAATGGGTGGATATATTAGAAACATCAACCATATGACCTATGGAGTAGATGACAATTGCTTCTCAGCGATCTCACTTAGTCCACCACATTAAAATGCTAGCCATTACAACTTATACCTTTCCCATAATTCATTTTCAGTCATATGGATTCAAATACAATAGTAATCTATGCTTGGATGTGTCGACAGATCTTGTATTTGTAAGATTATTGATTCAAAGAGTTGCACTTACCAGTTTTGACAAAAAATGGAATGCTATGTTCTTGAGCGTGAAGAAGAAGAAGAGAAAAAGAGAACCACGTTTTCTTTCTTTCTTGCTGAATATATAAAAAAAAAAACACTTGATTTTTCAACAACTTGCTACCTACTCCAATCTATCAAGTTGACAACCATACATAAGACCATACTTAGACAACTTTACAAAAGTTTAAACTACCAACTATTGTACTTAAATCACATAACTTTAAGATACAAAATGAAACAATCATTTGACTGGAAACGAGACAGCCAAAATGTCATGCTAAACTCAACAGTATTAACTTGCTGAAGCAACATGTTTTGTTGGCTTTGTTTTTATTTGGTATTGTATGTTGGTTCATTATTAAGGAATGTCCCGTTTGGAAAAGAATTGTGAGATATATAGTTTGGTAACTCCTATTTGTAGTGCTTGGATCCGTTAGCAGATGTTCCTATTGGAATACATTTTAAAGATACTTCAACGGCCTAAAGCATGTAGAGCAGAGAGTGGTTGGCATCAGTACCCTATGTTGCGTCCAAGGATGTGCAATGATTTACAGCTACTTCGAACCTAAACTGGCACGTTGGCCAGATCACCACTAGATGCTTAGTGGCCAGTGGGTAATTTCCAAATTCTGAAATCTACCAAAAATGAAACAGAACAAGAACATGTTCAACCAAGAATCCTATACCAATCAAAGGATTCGGTAGTCTGAAGAACAAGTCCAGACAAAAGATGTGAAATTTCTCATGCACCAATGCATGGCTAGTTTTACGAGTCTGTAGAATTTTGCTTTAAATTATATGACCAAAATGGTACATTTGGTAAACCAAAAAATGTGGGACATCACAGATCGAGTGGAAGAACTACAAAAGAATAGGATGGAGAATTCAAAATGTGTGCGAATCAAGTGCAGATTCCTTTAGTGTACCCAGCGAGTAGACTAGATTTGGCTGGAAATGTCCTTATGGGTTCAACGAGAAAGGCCCTGCACGACCAAGTTTTAGCATTCCACTAAAAAATACTGATGATGAAACTAGCTCCAATCTCACCAGGGGTAATATGCCCTATGGTTTCAACTACCCAGCTCCATCCAACCTGAGAAGAATACTGATGCTGGAACTAGCTCCAATCTTCCTGGGAATGATGCCCATAGACCTAGTTTTAGGAGTTAGACTTCTTCAATAACCATTTATTTTTCATTTCCACATTGTTGTTCATTGTTGTAGTTTTGAATAAATTACAATAGTCTATTTTTATTATTCCAGTGATTTTTTTTCTGGTGATTGTGTATTGTTTGGAATTTTAAATAGATGAACTTCATGATGAGAGGAAAAATTAAGCAGGAGTACATAGCGACGATGCGAAACAAAAGATGTCATTAAAAATGAAAAAAGGTACAGACCACTAAGAAATGTGCATGAACACAGCATCCTATGTTCTTTCCAAGGATGTTCAATGATTTACAGCCCCTTTGAACTAACCTCAATTGGCGGTTTTTTCCATCACCACTAGATGCTCAGCGATTAATTTATAGATTTTGAACTCTACTAGACCAAGAACATGTTCAACCCAGAATCCTTTACCAGTCGAAGGATTTGGAAGTCTAAAGAACAAATACAGAAGATGAAGAGGGAGTACACAACTAAAGATGTTGAATTTCTCATGCACCAATGCATAGCTGGTTTCATGAGTCTGCAAAATTTCTCTCTAAATTATATGACGAAAATGGTACATTTGGCTAACTAAAAAAATGTGGTACATCGTCGATCGAGTGGAAGACCTGCAAAAGAATGGGATGATGAATTCAAAAATGTGTGCGAATCAAGTGCAGGTTCCTCTGGTGAGCCCAGTGGGTAGACTAGATTCCGCTGGAAATGTCCCTATGTGTTTAACGAGACAGGTCCTGCACGACCAAGTTTTAGCATCCCACCAGGAAATACTGATGATGGAAATAGCTCCAATCTTACCTGAGGTAATATATCATATAGTTTCAATTACCCTGATGCAGGACCAAGCTTTAGCATCCAACCTGAGAAGAATACTGATGCTGGAACTAGCTCCAATCTTCCTGGTAATGATGCCCCTGGACCTAATTTTAGGAATTAGACCTCTTTGATAACCATTTATTCTTCATCTCCTCATTGTTGTTGATTGTTGTAGTTTTGGATAAATTACAATAGTCTATTTTTATTGTTCCAGTGATTTTTTTTTCTGGTAATTGTGTATTATTTGAAATTTTAAATCGATTAACTTCACGATGAGAGGAAAAATTAAGTACAAGTCTATAGTGAACAATGCGAAACGAAATATGTCGTTAGAAATGAAAAAGGTACGGACCACTAAGAAAGGTGCATGATCTCAGCACCCTATGTTCTTTCCAAGGATGTTCAATGATTACAGCCCATTTGAACCTCAATTTGTGATTTTTCCATCACCACTAGATCCTCAACGATTAATTTATAGATTTCGAAATCTACCAGAAATGGAACAGAAGAAGAACATGTTCAACCAAGAATCCTATACCAATCAACGGATTCGGAAATCTAAAGAACAAATCCAGAAGTCGCAGAGGGAGTACATAACAAAGACGTGGAATTTCTTCACCAATGTTTGGCTGATTTCATAAGTCTGCAAAATTTCCCTCTAAATTATACAACCAATTGGTACATTTGGCGAACCAAAAAATGTGGAAAGTCACAGACTGAATGGAAGAACTACAAACTAACGGGACGGTGAATTAAAAAATGTGTGTGAATTAAGTGCAGATTCTATTGTTGAACAAGATAGGGAATGTCCCTATGGGTTCAACAAGATAGGCCCTGCACGACCAAGTTTTAGCACCCCATCAAGGTATACTGATGCTGAAACTAGCTCCACTCCCACCTGGGACAATTTCTCTATGGTTTTGATTACCTAGCAACTGCATGACCAAGCTTTAGCATCCAACCTGAGAAGAATGCTGATTTAAATAGCTCCATTATTCTTGGGAATGATGCCCCTAGACCTAGTTTTATGAATTAGGCTTCTTTTTGGTTGTCGTAGTTTTAAATAAATTACAATAGTTTATTTTTATTATTCCAGTAATTTTGTTCTAGTAATTGTATACTATTTGGAATTTTAAATCCATGAACTTCATGATAAAAGGAAAAAATTAAGCTCAAGTATATTGCGAACAATGAGAAATGGAAGATGTCATTCGAAAAGAGAAAGAACGAACTACTAAGAAAGGAGCATGAACTCAGCACCCTATGTTCTGTCCAAGGATGTGCAGTGATTTACAGCCCCTTTAAACCTTAACCAACGGTTTGCCTATCTACACTAGATGCTCAGCGGGCAATTTCTAGATTCCGAAATCTAACAGAAATTGAACAAATCAAGAACATGCTCAACCAAGAATCCTATAACAATTAAAGGATTCGGAAGTCTAAAGAAGAAGTCCGAAAGATGCAGAGGGAGTATATAACAAACGTTGTGGAATTTCCCAAGCACCAATGCATGACTGGTTTCATGAGTCTGCAGAATTTCTCTCTAAATTATATGACCAAAATGGTATGTTAGGCAAACAAAGAAATGTGGGACATCATAGATCGAAAGGAAGAGATGCAAAAGAATGGAAAGTAAATTTAAAAATGGGTGCGAATCAAGTGTAGATTCCTTGGTGAACCCGATTGGGCAGAGTTGATTTGGTTGGGAATGTTCCCACGGGTCCAATGAGATAGGCCCTGCACGACCAGGTTTTAGCACCCACCAGGGAATATCGATGCTGGAACTAGCTCCAATCCCACCTGTGGTAATATGCCTTGTGGTTTCAACAACCCGGCTGCAGCAGGACCAAGCTTTAGCATCTAACTTGAGAAGAATATTGATGCTGGAACTAGCTCCAATCTTCCTAGGAACGATACCCCTTGACCTAGTTTTAGGAATTGGGATTCTTTAATAACAATTTATTCTTCATCTCCACATTGTTGTTGATCATTGTAGTTTTGGATAAATTACAATAGTTTATTTTTATTATTCCAATGATTTTGTTCTAGTAATTGTGTACTATTAGGAATTTTAAATCCATGAATTTCATGATGAGAGGAAAAATTAAGCTCAAGTATATTACGAACAATGCGAAATGGAAGCTGTCGTTTGGAAAGAGAGAACGAACTACTAAAAAGGCGCATGAACTCTGCACCCTATGTTCTGTCCAAGGATGTGTAATCACTTACAGCCTCTTTGAACCTCAACCGACAGTTTAGCCATTACCAATAGATGCTGAGTAGGTAATTTCTAAATTCTGAAATCTACCAGAAATGGAACCGACCAAGATCATGTTCAACCAAGAATCCTATACCAATCAAAGGATTCAAAAGTCTAAAGAACAAGAGCATAAGATCCAGACGGTACATAATAAAAGATGTAAAATTTCTCATTCACCAATGCATGGCTGGTTTCACGAGTCTACAGAATGTTCCTCCAAATTATACGATTGAAATGGTACGTTTGGTGAACCAAAAAATGCAGGACATCACAGTCCGAACGTAAGAACTGCAAAAGAATGGGATAGTGAATTCAAAAATGTGTGCGAATTAAGTGCAGGTTCCTTTGGTGAACACAGGTAGGCAGACTAGATTTGGCTGGGAATGTCCTTATGGGTTCAACGAGGCAGCCCCTCACGACCAAGTTTTAGCACCCGCCAAGGAATACTGATGCTGGAACTATCTCCAATCCCACCTGGGGTAATATGCCCTACCGTTTCAAGTACCCAGCCGCTACATGACCAAGCTTTAAAGAATACTAATGTTGGAACTAGCTCCAATCTTCCTGGGAATGATGCACCTGTACCTAGATTTTAGGAATTAGGCTTGTTTAATAACCATCTGTTCATCTTCACATTGTTATTGATTGTTGTAGTTTTGAATAAATTACAGTAGTTTATTTTTATTATTTTAGTGATTTTGTTCAAGTAATTGTGTACTATTTGGAATTTTAAATCCATGAACTTCATGATGAGATGACAAATTAAGCTCAAATACATTGCAAACGATGCAAAATGGAAGATGTCGTTTAGAAAGAAAAAAAATGGATTGCTAAAAAAGTTGCATGAACTCAGTACCCTACATTTTTCCAAGGATGTGCATTGATTTACAGCCCCTTTGAACCTCAACCGGCAGGTTCAACCATCACCACTAGATGTCCCGCGGGTAATTTCTAGATTTCACAATCTACCAGAAATAAAACAGACCAATAATATGTTTAACCAAGAATCCTATACCAATCAAAGAATTCGGAAGTCTAAAGAACAAGTCCAAAAGATGAATAGAGAGTACATAACAAAAGACATGGAATTTCTCATACACCTATGCATAGTTGGTTTCATGAGTCTGAATAACTTTCCTCTAAATTATACAACCAAAATGGTAAGCTTGGTGAACCAAAAAATGTTGGACATCACAGACTGAATGGAAGAACTGCAAAAGAAAAGAACATCGAAGTCAAAATTTGCGAAGTGCAGATTCCTTTGATAAACCCAGGTAGGCAAACTCAAATTGGCTGGTGTTGGGTAAATACCCAATGAATCCCGGGCGATAATGTAAACGTTGGATTAAATTGTTACTAACAACCAGGTCTAAAGGCTCAACCCGAAAACAACTTGGGCTGTTGGAAGTAACTTAAATAATTAATGTTGTTCATGACCCATTTATATTACATCTTGGATGGCTTTGAATCTTGGTCCATTTAACCTCTTTTATTGGTCCAACTAAAGCTTACCCTAGCCTTTATATATAGTGTTTTTGCCCTAGCTGTTTTATGGATGATTTGTGTGAGAAAAGAAGAAGAAAACCGTGTATGCAAGAGAGAAAAACCGGCAGCCCCTTTCGGAGAGAAAAAATGGGTGTTTTTTGTTTCTTCATTTTTGGTCTTGTTTCTTGCCTTCTTTCATTGTTTTCTTCTTGCCTTTGTGGCTATAAATCATCACAATTATCTTGTCATTTGTGGGTGAGATTGAGGAGAAACCGAGGTGAATATATTGGTTGTGGGTTGGAGCCGTGGATATTGGTTGTTTGGTAGACAAAAGGTAATGTTAGAAAAATACGGGTCGTGGGTCGCCCATGGGGGATGACCCGACCACAAGTTATTAAAAGGGTTGGAGGGAGTGGTTTGAATTTGAAGTTCAAACGTGCAACTCCATATAACCACCTTTAACTCCCTTACAACTTCTAATGATTATGCATTAGAAAAAAAGGAAAAAAAATGACATGAAAAATGAAGGGAAAATTCGTATGGAA
>CAIGRT010063772.1:0-12493 GCA_903798405.1 Fraxinus platypoda | reverse complement strand
ACTTGCTCCTCAATTGCGTCACAAAAAATCAATGTGTCATCCGCAAATAACAAGTGGAACACTTGCAAACACTTAAATCTGAAAAATCAAGGGGATCAAGAATTCTTTCTGACACAAGCTTTTACTCTCGTTTGAGAGATGTGATCGGATCACTTGTACCATAATGAAACGAAATTGTCATTAGTTAATTTACGTTTAATACCACGTGAGTTCACATGCAATGTTTTATTATAAGAGACAAACTGAATTAAGCAAATATAGGTTATCATAACTAGATAAAGAATTGGTACCCACAACATTTGAATTAAAAAAGTGATAGTTAACTCTTTCCAAATAAACAAGAGTAACCGAATTTGTTGAATATAGATATAGAAACCAAATCCCATCTAAAAGACGGTACCAAAAATGTTTCTTTCAAATCCAAATAATAATCAATCTTTAATGATAACCTAAAAGTCCCTATAGCATCAACTTTAATTGATTTTTCATCGCCCCACATAGGTGAAACTTTTACCATCAATTGACTTTTGATTATTCAGGCAACCCCGCATAGACACACTTATTTGAATAGTGGCACTAGAATTTATACACTAAATGTGTCTTGGTATTGAAATTAAATTAACCTTAGAACAAACCAAAGTGAGAAGTGTACTTTTCTTTACAAGCCAAGTGTGGTATTTAGTACAGTCTCTCTTTATGTGTTTCAGATTTTTATAAAAGTAACATCTAGATGATTTATCTTTTCAGGTTTTTGTTGTTTCTTTTGAGCTGAACAAGATGCAACTTCCTTATTCTTTAATTTGTCCTTAGAGCCTAGAGGTACTTGCCAAGTGAGTACTTTCAGCTCTCTCTTGCTTTAGCCTTTTTTCTTGTAGCACACAATATGAAATGAGCTCATTAAGAGCCAACTTCCTCCTTTTGACAGTTGTAACTGGTCTCAAAATAGGCTAATTGTACAAGAATAGAAATCAAAACTAAATACACGAGCAAGTCATCAGACAACTCAAACTTTAGTGCCTTTAATTTTGAAGTAAGATGAGACATCTCTATGAAGTACTCTTTTATATTTTCTTTAGCCTTATACTTTAGTGCAACCAAGTTCGCCAGAAGCATATTAGTTTCGACCTTATCGCCTTTTTTAAAGCGTTTTTCAATTTCTTTAAGAAATTTCTTGACAATAGTTACCTTATCGGACATAGCTTTCCTTGAATGTTGCTCAAATTCCATGCTGTATGATTATAAGACTTACGCAGTCTGAACAATCCCACTTATACGAGTCCTGTTTTATTAGTGGAACTCTTATCCGTAAGAGTAGTGGGTTGTTCAGCCCTTAATGCAAAGTCTAGATCCACGTCGTCAAGAATGATACAAACGTTCTTTTCCTAGCCTTAAACTTTAGGAATTGATGTAGACAGATATTGTAAAAGTGGTTGGATTAACTGAATGGAGAACTTGAACTTAATTAACAAGTTTACATGGACATCCATATTGATCAATCAATAAATACAAATAATGGTGGGCCCCATCACAATACATCAGGCACAACATTGACATTTAGCCTTTGGACTAAATATCAACTTGTAGGTGATACGCTTAGTGTAATAATCAAATATTGACAATAAATCATGTCAAACATTAGTCTATCTTTGGACTGACTCAATGTTCACATAAAAAGATACTTTATAATTGTTACATATTTATTACCATATGTGTGCAAATAATTCGATCAAATATTGACCTTTATTTGGATCAATTAATACTTGCATGAATTACGTACACAACCTTTCTAATATTTCAAATAAATTAATTTAGACAAAAGAGTTTACTTTGGTAACATGTTTCAATTAATCTATTTTAGAAAATTAGTAATCTGAAAGAAACTTTAGTACTAAGATTCGAATTTGATTGCCCTTTATCTTTTAATGTTTTTTTTTTCTTTCTTTTGTTATAAAAAAAATTAAAATCCGAACAGAGGCTGTGGCCAGGGCCCTGCAGTACCCTGGCAGCGTGGCAGTGCTGGGAAACTAGCGTCGCAGCGCAGCACTTCGGCTGCCCTGTTCATCCTTTTCCCATAAATTTCCCAAAAAAATTCCAAAATTTTGAAATTTAGGGCTCGAAATTCACATTCTGAAATTGAGAAATCCAAGTATGAATTTCAACCCTAAATTTTTTTTCTTTATTCTTAATGGTTTAACATGGAGTTGACTCTAATACCAATTGTTAGAATTTTATGAAACTCTAAATCTTAAGAACTTGAAAACCTAATTACTGTGTTGCCAAGATCCTACGGTTAAATCACCACGAAAATTATTAATGCGGAACATACCTTAATTCATTGGGAATGATTCTTTATTATCTGATCTTGAATCTTGAAGATTAACTGCAATCTCTTCATGTTTGGTTTCATGATCTTTAATTTTGAATATTGACTCTTTTAATTCTTGAGTTGTTCTTGACTTGCGCTTCTTGCTCCATAATCTTGATTGTCTCATTTCCTTCTTTTTTATTGTTAATTTCCTATTCATGATTATGTGTTTTGGATCTTCATTTTCAATATGTTTTCTCTTATATTCTTGTGTTGATGGGATGACACAAAGAATGAGAATCACACATGAATCGTCAAATACAACCCTAATGAATACTGTGTCTACGCATATTTAGCCCACACTTTATTTAGATGTCCAAAGTTCAATAACTCAAATTCCTTATTAGATCACTTTAAATGGCTTAACTTTAAGTTAGTCTTTATACGCAATTAATTACACATGTAGGCCTACATGACAAATTAATATTTTCCCAACATATATGTGTCGTATGATTTTCAGTTTATCAGGGAAATTGCCTGGGTTTGTTGATATGGAATCCATTGAGGAAAATGTCGACCTTGAATCTGAAGAGGAGATCCCATTTAACTCAACTCAGCCAACAAACAAAAGCCAATCTTTCAATTTTGAGGCAATCCATGTCATTTCACCCTCAAAAGATTCCTCTTTATCAGGCTTAAGAAAGATGCAGATCAGTCTGCTTAGGAGCATCTACATCGTCTTAATCAAAGCAAAGATAAACGTTTTGCTTCCATTTGGGCCCATTGCAATAGTGCTGCACTATCTTAGCAAGAAACATGTAAGAACTATAAAACTCCCCTGGTAATTTTATCTCTGTCCTATTCATTAGGAAAGGGTTATGCTGAAAAGTTTTTGATACATTCCCTCTTAACATCAGTATGTATAATTTTTGGACATTGTTTATTTTAGGGATTTGTCTTCTTCTTCAGCTTAGTGGGCATTACTCCTTTGGCGGAGCGTCTGGGTTATGTGACTGAGTAAGTGTTCAGAAGTGGAGTTTATGCTTTTGCACAACATTTTTCATTTTCTTTTAGCTGTGAAATGAACTAATACTCCTGTGCTTACCATTCTGTTGCAGACAGCTTGCATTTTATATGGGGCCTACAGGTAGCGTTATCTACATTTATTTTCCTTATTCCTTTTAAAGTTCTTAGTAAATTTACCTTCAAAATGGCCCATCGATGCTCAAAGTCTCCTGGTTAGAATGCGAACAGTTTTTGACATTACAATATCATGAGGAAAATATTGCTTGAAAGAACTAATGTTTTATATTTGCTTCATTTTCCCCATGAACTGCCATCCTATTGTGTATATGGTGCTTATGGCAGATAGATTTTCAAACTTTAGACTGAAATGCATTCGGAAAATTCCCCGCCAGTTGCATTTTGGGAATATTGCAACTCAAAGGTATGAGGAGGTATTGACCTTTTTCCTCCAGCTATAGCAGGGTTTAATAAAGTATAGTGGTTGGAAAATTTATTAGTTATCTTGAAAAAGGAAAAGATAAAGGTGGTACAAGAATTTGAAGAGTATTTTGATGGTGAAGATTAGCATTGGTATAGAATTTATTAGGATGCTCATTGTGGATTTTTTTCAAAGCTAAGCAACCTACTTGTATTGTCATTACTGTTGGTGGAGGCAGGATTGAGGAAATCACTATATATTCATTAGGGCTTAAAAGTTATATCAAATGAGGAGTTCACGTGAGTGTTGATTCCAGAGTGTATCTTTAAAGGATGTTATTGGTATGTTAACAAGTATGTATATTGCTGCTCTGGCTACTTGAAGTGGTGGAAGAAAGCTTCAGGTGGGTGTAATAATTTTAGGGTCAGCAGCTTCCATCAACCAATCGATTTTAGCGATAGATTCAGAGAGGCAATAAACCTGTCCACTTGCGGTGCATGGATGAAGGTTCTGATGGTGATTCTACTTTACTGGTGTATGCAGTCACAATGTCGGATCCAGGACTCAAATTGTAGCGAAGAAGTCCGTATCCCTTGTTCATATAAAGTGAGTCCCGCATGAAGAAAAGCTTGGAGGATATGCGGAAAACCTTATTGTTCAAAGTATTTATGGAGAAGTTGCAGTAGATGCAATATTGGAGATGCATTGCAAGTTGCATACTTTTGCCCCTAGATGGTGAACATAATTTGGTGGAGGCAATGGTGTTTGGGGGATGGGTTGGGGACCCAGCTCCCTGTCCTTGCTCTCAGCAGCTAAATTAGGAGTGGATATAGTTCCATTTGGTTCTAGTTCCAAGAGAACTGAGCCAAATCATGAACCAATGTTTTTTTTTTTAATAATGGAACCAAGCCCCCGTTTGGCACCAATTTTTTTCATTCTCATTCTTTTTCTCTTTCTTCATTTCAACCACACATTCTATCAATAAAATAATATTACACATAAACCTAAAAATTTTCCTTACTTTTTAATCACACATTCTTCGTCAATCACTATTCAAAAACTCATTTTTCTACTAAAATGGGTGTCAAACACCCCCCAAATGGTTTTTTCTAAGATATGGAACCAGACCTAACTGAACCGAACCATTCGGTTCTGGTTTGGTTCTAGTTTCATTTCTTAAATTTTTGGACTTGCACCATATCCATAAGTTAGTAATATATACCCAAGTAAAAATAAACATCAATCATTTAGCAAGTTTAAATTATCAATCATCAAGATCACAAAAGTCCAAACTAATAAACAAAATATAGTCATAATTTGAATACACAAATCAGTTTTCATTTCCATACAAAAGATTGTTTAATAAGTAATAACAATAATTCACTAAATTAGCCCCTGTTTGGCCCCCATTTTGGAATGTTGAAAATTTTTGGAATAGTGATTGATGAGAGAATGTGTGGTAGAAAAGTAATGAAAAGTTTTAGATTTGTGTGTAATATTATTTTATTTGATGAATGTGTGGTTGAAATGAAGAGAGAAAAAATTAATGTAATGTAATGAAAAAAAATGGGGGCCAAACAGGGGCTAAAATGGGGCCAAACGGGGGCTTAATTGCAACAGTTTTGATGGCACACCTCCACAAAAAAGGTTGAATTATACAAAATTTTTATAGACAATCATTAACTGTTTAATACCATGTTTATTGAATTTTCCTCTATTTGTGAAGAACACAAATAATTCATCAAACAAGTAAGGTAAAAAAAATAGTCTAAAGGCTTTTTAAGTGGTTGACCAATTTCATTTTTAGATCCTAAAAGAGTTTCCTCCACTGATGTGATAAAATGCGGTGCCAGCGTGCCGCGACGTTGTATAAATTGAAAAGGAATAAAGGAGAAATGATTCAATTAAATACAAAATTAGGGTGTACAAAATTAATGAGATGTCTTTAATGATCGAGGACTGATTAATGGGCTGTCTCCAACGAATACAAAAATAGGGTCTCCACTAATTAATTATTAATATATATAAAAAATAAAATTAAACATTAAGTTCGATTCTGGTTTTAGGTTCTAGAACAAGAACCAAACCAAAACCATAACCAAATGGTTCTTGGTTTGGAAAATCAAAACCATAAATTTTTTTTTGTTAGAACCGAACTGAACCACTCGGAAGGGTTGTAAAAGAGAACCTCATCCTGCTATATACCACTTCTTTTGCCACTGATTATTGTGTAGCTGTCACTGATTAATTATATCCTATGATAACAGATTATGTGAAGTTCACTAGACAATTTTCTCTAAGCAAGGAAACAGAGAAGGCGAGATGAGATGGTCATCTTTTCTTTTCTTCATTTCTTGTTCAATCAATTTGACTCACTTGACATAGAGCAGATGAAAAATGAGATTGTCAAAAGTCTCTGCTAAGATATTGTTCTAAGAGATGCAAAATGATTCGTTTTGAAGGAGATAAAAGGATGTTGGATTGTCTCTTGTTAGTTATGCTAGATTATTTCGATTACTTATTGGGCTGTGTTCTTCTCTTATTCACCAAATTGAATACAGTTTGACTCGGAAATATCATTCAGCAGGAGTTGGGACATGCATGTTTGATATATGTTGGAAATCAACTCGTGTCAGACCTTTCATTACGGACACGTCTCATATTTTTTTCATATGTTTGCACAAAAAACTTCCAGTAGGATGATTATACATTATTTTGATTTACACACATTTTCACCTTACTATGATTACAAACAGATGATTATATTTAGACTAGTAGATTTCATTTCATCATCAATACTTTTTTGTTGAAACTGCAGTGGGGGGCCTCCTAAACGCAACCTTTGGCAATGCTACTGAGATGATAATTTCGATATATGCATTGAAGAATGGGATGATAAGGGTCGTTCAGCAATCATTACTGGGTTCCATATTGTCCAATATGCTTTTGGTGCTTGGATGTGCCTTCTTCTGCGGTGGGGTGGTTCATCACCAGAAAGTACAGAATTTCAATAAGGTGGTGGATCATGCTATTCGGACTAATACATTTATGATTAAAATCTCGATGGATTGAATACTTTATGTTTTCTACTTTGTTTGTGGGAGCAGAACCCACTGGGCCAATTAACGTTCTTCCCCCTGAGTACAGAAATGCTAATATGTGTCAAAAATGTTTCAGGCAGCTGCCTTGGTGAACTCAGGTTTGTTATTAATGGCCGTCATGGGTTTATTATTTCCAGCAGTTCTGCACTTTACTCATACGGAAGTGCATAAAGGCAAGTCAGAGCTAGCTCTTTCACGATTTAGCAGCTGCATAATGCTGATTGCATATGCATGCTATCTTTTCTTTCAGCTCAAGAGTCAACCAAATCTGTATGGTTCTCTTGATGATGTGAGTATCTCTTTTTTATCCTTTGTAGAAACTGGTAGTGTTTAGAGTTCTTGTAGCATAAGTATTGCATAAGCAATCCTGCATATTTTTGAATTTAGTCACACATTCATTTGTTGGACCGTGGATTTCATCGACCTGATTTAACTTCTCTGGCATTTTGTCACAGCCGAGGGAGAATAATGAAGATTCTAATGAAGACGAGACCCCCGAGATTACCCAATGGGAAGCAATTGGGTGGCTTGCTATGTTGACACTGTGGATATCAGTTTTGTCTGGGTATCTGGTCGATGCCATACAGGTATGTACCACATTCTTGTTAGATAAAATAATCGTGAACGAATACCGGATTTACAACACATACCGGACATGTAACTTACCTGATATGCAACTAACATACCTTATATGCAACCAACATACCATATATGCAACCAACAGAAATACCGGATTTGCACGTACCGTTTATGCGACCAATATCGTATATGCAATTTACTGTGTAGACAATAACTTACCGAATAATAAAACATAAGATGTAACAGATTAAATAATTTGCTAATCACAACAAACAAAATAAATTATATAAATTACGATAAAATAGAACAAATAATTACAGATTTGCCCCCTCACCGTAGGTGCTTGGGATTTCATTTGAGCGTCTGTTTCCCATGATACAACGGTAAACCAGTAGAGTCCGAGCACTGCAGATTCTACTCCGGCGAACCAACTTAGTATGTGAACAATATTACCACCAAAACCTTGACAGACAGTAAATTATGTATGCAGACAGAGGACAATTTTGCATGCAGACAGAGCTTTTTCCTGTGTTTTGGAACTATAATGCAGACAGTGTATTCTTCATGTCTAGAACAGTGGAAAAACGAGGCTTCATATAGACTTAACTCAAGTAATGACGAGTTAAATCTGTCCATTAACTCAATGACAATAACCATTGGAGTTTCAATAGTTTCAAACGTTAATGGCAATAATCATTGGAGTTTTAGCAGTTTCAGAAACCAAAAGTCAGTTGTTAAAAGCAAGAAAATTGGCAAAACGTAGGCCCTTCTTAGGAGCCAATTTTTGGCCAATTCGGTCTGACATTTGTGTACGCAGGTCGCGCCCTATACGATTACACAATTCCAAAGTGTAGCCATATATAGTGTTTTTTGCTTTCATAAACTTCCTATGTTCATTTTTGGCAAGTAAATACATAATTTCGATGTTCTCGTGGAGGAAAACACAAATCAATGTTGATCTTCCAAAATAAGCAAACGGGTCCCATTCAAAATTTATGCCAAAGTTAGCCATTCACCTCTTTTTTTTTAAACAATTCTCTCCCAAGCTCCCACCCACCCAACCAAAAAATAAAAATGAAAGGATAAACAATGAAAGGTAAAAAGACTCGTACTGTTACCGTGCATTAATGCATATCCCTTTTTGCTAATTTTTCTGAAATATTATATAACTTCTTAGCAGAAAGTTAAATGATATTTTACCCCCATGTTGCTTCCTTTCCACTGCATGCATTGGTTTGAGAGGATATGTTTTTATTATGGACATGCAATATAGATAAAAGTAAAAAATGACAGTAATTTTTTCTTGAATAAATTTTGACATAAGTTTGAGCTATACTGTGTCATACTTCTGCTCTCATATTTGTAAACAAAGCAAAAATGTTTTAAAACATGCATTAGACTGGCTAGGTATTAGTCCTTGGATCATTATATTGCACAGTTATGAGGTTTCCTAGGTTTCAGTGGCCTATGTAATTTTTAATAAAACCTACAAGAGAGCGGGCGAGTGTATAAGAATGTTCAAATTGAAGATCTTTCCAACACAGCCCTTCATTCCCTTGTTACAAAAGCCGTCGTATCCAGCTTTGATTAACTTCTCAGAAGCTCTGGCTAACCACTCACTCTCTTGGTCAAGCTGACCCACTAATGGCCTCCATACAACTAGTGAATTAAGAATTCTGATGCCGAATTTTTGTTCGTCACCATAAAAATTAGGGGTGACTGATGAAGATCATAAAATTAGTGCACATTGTTCTTTTTCTTAACTTTATTTGATCGTTATATTGCAAGCAGAATATGTAGTCATTTTTCAAAAATATTTGAATTGTTGTGCAGAAGCATTGCTAATTTGGATGGGTTTTACTGATCTTACTAGCGATTGTTAATTGGGAAGCTTCACTGGCTGGGAAAAGGAAAGGGAAAGGGAAACATTTCACGGATTTTTAATCAGAATTATTACCAATATACATTCTGCATTACTTGCTTTCATCATCCATATAAAATCCGAACTTTTAGTTACTCTTTTCCTGCAGTTGCTTTTCGAACTGCATTCTGCACTTCACCTTTTAGATTTATTTTGAAATTGAATCCACTGCATATTTGATGGGTGGGAGTTCTTTTGTCTTGTCATCGTTGGGTGGTCATCAATTTGTTTGAACAGCTGATCTTACTACGTTGCTTTTAGTTCTCTAGATTCTTTTCCTGCACTTTCTTTTCAAACTGTATTTTTTTTTTAAAATTGAATCCGCTTTGCATATTTGATGGGTGGGAGTTCTTTTGTATTGTCATTGTTGGGTGATCATTAATTTGTTTGAACAACTGATCTTACTGCGTTGTTGGTAATTTTTTAGGGAGCATCTGACGCGATGAACATGCCAGTGGCTTTTATTAGTGTCATTTTGCTTCCAATTGTGGGAAATGCTGCAGAACATACAAGTGCTATCATGTTTGCCATGAAGGACAAGCTCGTGAGTTGGAAAACCATAACTGCTGCACAAACAATTTCTTCTTTGTCGTTCAATTCAATTAACTCTCCATTTTACAGGATATCACACTTGGAGTTGCAATTGGATCATCTACTCAGATATCAATGTTTGTGGTAATGTCTTGCATCTATTATGGTCATCATTGTTAATGTTCAATTTCTGAATGGTTTAGCAAGCTTTTACTCTCATAAATGCAGATACCATTTTGTGTAATTGTTGGATGGACAATGGGGATGCATATGGACTTGAATTTCCAACTCTTTGAAACTGCTACACTATTTATCACGGTGTTAGTGGTGGCATTTATGCTTCAGGTTTGATCCCTCCCTTTCTCCTTTCCTGGCTACCATCCAGGTGGGGTAATTCAAAGTTATTTATATAATGTGTATGGAGGAATGCTTTTCGATCTTTGAGTTGATGGCTCCAATCAAATTATTCTAATGTTATTGTGTTTTCTCAGTACCTCCTATTAAAACGCAAGTGTAAGATGAGCTGTACTTCTATTTTCTCGTGCATACATTAAGGGGCTGTTTGACAAAACTTTTCATAAAAAATTTATCAGATTTTGATAAAATTGATGAAATGTGTGGTTGAAAAGTTCATAAAAGTTGTGGGTTACTATGACCTCGACTTTGTAGCAAGTTTGAAGCTATCCCAAACAAGCACTTGGAAATGGAATGGAGCTTTCCTAGCGATCACTTTATCAATATTGTTTATGTTGATGCAGGAAGGAAAATCAAACTATTTCAAAGGTTTGATGCTTATTCTATGCTATCTCATTGTTGCTGCAAGTTTCTATGTACACATCGATCCATCAAATGGTGAGCATGTTTAGCTTTCTGTTGTGCACGGAGTTTTACATCACTTTTCTTTCTTACTTTTCCTGGGTACATAAAGGAAATGCTACTGCAACCTGGTGTTGATCTGGTTACATTGAAAGTGTGGGTTACATTGAAAGTATGGCCCGGGGTTAACCTGAATTTGTGGTGGGGGTTAAGTAACATATCTGGAAAAATTAATTTTTTTGGAAAGAGAATCACGTGCTCAATTTTGGAATCTTTTTTGCAAGTTACTATTAAACTTCATATTAATCTTATCTGTATAACATCCTTCAAGACCTATCAATATGTTTTCGACTCTTATCAGCACACTAGTTCTGCTTCTTGGTAATGCTCTATGATGATTGAAGGAAATTTTGCTATCTCCAATCCCGGTTTACTTGGCATTACTAATATAAAATAAGCCATTAATGTGGAGCTTTTCATTTTCTCAATATTTAAAAATGGAACATAAAGCTTTGACTTTAGACTTTTATATGTAGATACCTTTCAAAGATATCATGCTCTTTTGTTCTACGCAATTTAAAACCTGAATTGTCAACTTCTCAAAATATTGGTTTAGAGCATGTTTGGGTATGCTTGAAAGCACCTTAAAGAGGTGCTTTTTTGGATATGCTACCAAAAAAAGCACGCTCAAACGTGCTCTTAGTTTTAACTCAAATTGGAATTAATGTTTATTCATTTGGGCTTTGTGCAGATGATGATTAAGAGAGAGAAGGATTATTTCATTTGTTTGGTGTTGGCGCAACAAATAGCTAGATCTGCGACTGCGACTCTCTCTATAAACAAAGCCCATTTTTTAGTAAAACTTACTTTGGCCCTAAGCAGTAGGTAGAAAAATATGGATAGAGAACATTATCAATGTCAGCAGAAGTGCTGAGCCGGTATATTTTGAGTCTCATATATACATCATTGTTATTTGCTATTTGATCGATAAACAAAATTGACCAGAATCGACATTCACCAGCATTACAGACAGCTGTTTCTTGGTTCTTGATACGAAAAAGAAGCTAGGTTGGATGCATAGTAAATTGGAGCATGTAATCTTTGATATCTTTTGTCATTT
Organism: Fraxinus platypoda; assembly: GCA_903798405.1. Taxonomy (NCBI): domain Eukaryota; kingdom Viridiplantae; phylum Streptophyta; class Magnoliopsida; order Lamiales; family Oleaceae; genus Fraxinus; species Fraxinus platypoda. The sequence goes on along the minus strand of CAIGRT010063772.1, from coordinate 676 downwards.
AAGAATTATTTTGTTATGAAATGCATCCCTGTTGGTTCATTTTTTGCCCAAGTTCAGTTTGAATAAATCATTTGACTAGTCAGATTTGAGTAATTTGTTCAATATATAATTGTTTGGTAGCAGCCTAATGAAATTTTATGATTTTAAAAGTGTATGTAGCTCGTCTTCATTTCAGTCGCCATTCTAGTTGCCAACTGGTAAGAATATGGAAATCAGACCAAGATCTGCGCCAACCATATATTTATGTTTCTTGGATTTGTTTACCCAAGAAAATGACAATTTTATCCATGATCAAAACCAGTTTTTTCTAGATTAAATATCCCATATGATTTATAAATGGGAGCCCCTCCCCTCTCCTTCTGTGCCCGTGTCGTCGCACCTCCTCCATTTTTGTGTACTCGGGAGCACGAGTATGGGGAAAAAGCGGGCGGGATGGGAGCTAGGCTAGAAAGACAATTGGGGGTCGGAACTCCTCGGGAAGTTCCTGATTACATGGGAAAGGAGGGAGTGGCCCAAGTATGGTGTTAGGTGGACATATTCGACTTGTCGTGCTCGTCTACAATGGGGCTTGACTCGACAACTTTTTTTTTTTTAATGGAAGGAGGGCGGTACCTCCGAGATTTTATTAATATATCCTCACTTGTGGCGAAGGCATACCGTGGTTACAGCTGAAAAT